>SNQJ01S0033490.1:0-14493 GCA_010110895.2 Picea sitchensis | reverse complement strand
ATGTTTGTGCAAAGATTAGAGCTTGTCGCAAATGCCAAAAGTTTTCTGGAAAGCAGCAGCTCAAATCTTTTTCTTTGAAACCTGTGGTGGTTTCTGGACGTTTTCAACAGTGGGGTCTTGACTTCATTGGGGAAATCCACCCAGCCTCAAGTGGTCAACACAGGTGGATTTTGACTACCATTGATTATTTCACCAAATGGATGGAAACCATCCCTACAAGGAGTGCCTCCCACAAGGTAATCATAAGCTTCCTTGAAGATATCATGTCCAGATTTAGTTTTCCAAGAAGGATTGTTACATACAATGCTGCCTCTTTCAAAGTTGAACCATTAATCAAGTTATGTGAGCAGTATGGGATTACACTAGTCCATTCTACTCCCAACTACCCTCAGGGAAATGGTTTAGCAGAGTCCTTCAACAAAATCTTCATAAATATCATCAAAAAGTTGTTAGAAGACAACAAGAAAGCATGGGACTCAAAGCTAAAATTTGTCTTATGGGCTAATAGAGTCTAAGGTTAAGGAATGTAATCAAAACCAGACTGGTACCTTTTTGAAAGTTTCTTTTTCCGGGGAAAAATTTTCTTTCCAGGGTTGCATGTAGAGTCCCGCTGAGGTGTGGAAGTAAGGACCTCCCTCGAATATTTTGTCCCTGTCCTCCAGGTTAATAAAGATTGCTGTGAAGAAACCCTTTGAACCAAGGTGGAGTTCCACTTCCCCATTTGGCTTCCAGTGATATTTGATCTAGTTGCACAGTTTTCTTTCTGTGGGCCATAACCCCATGAACTTGCATATGAGCGTATGCGTCTTTATCTGATCCCCATAGAGTTGCATTTGTAGGTCCTCCAACATTACCTTGGGTATTATTGTTGTTTTGGGCTTGCATGGGTTGCACCCCTCTGTACCGTTAGCCTCTGCTGTCTCATGCGTCTCCTTATGAGTTTCCTTAACGTCTTCCTCCACGGTTTTATTCTTGTCCTGACTTCTCTCTTGGCACTTCCCTGGGTCTGATCCCGAGGTTCCTATTGTTGGTGCCTTGAAAACTCCACTTCTTGGCCCTTTCCCTCTGTCCACCACTACCTGTTTGTAAGAGGGGGTCCCCTTGCCTGCCCCCTTGCTGTTCATGCTTGATGGAGGAGCATCGCTTCACGTCAGCAGCCAACAGCCAGCCACGTCAGCGCGCATGCATTCATATGCTAAAAGGGAGGCGCATCCTCATTTGAATTTGAAATGAATGTAAGTTTAATGTGCTTAGGTTGTTGAGCCAGGGAAGTTGTGCCATTGAGCAGGCATTAGATAGGATCGGCTTTAATGCCAATATCGGCTGAGATATAGATCCATACACTGGACTAGACAACCATTCATTGTAATTGATTGTAATTGAATAGAGTAGATGAACCTAGAGGAAGGAGCCCTCAGGTAAAAGAGATTTGTGATCTCATTTTGAGAGAGAGACGATGGTTGTATGAGAGAGCCAGAAAGCGCTTGAGGAACACCATTGTAAAATATAGGCATTTTCCATTGTTAATATAACAGAGCAGTTTTTCCTGTATTATTCTGTCTTATATGCATGTCTGTGTGTGTTCCAGATATATGTTGTGAACGTATGGTATGTGGATGCATTTTGCAGGAGTGTGTTTGATTTCAGGTTGAGGGTCTTTGTGGTTTCATGCTAGGAGGGCGTGACAGAGCACTGTGGTTTTCTGAATACTAGTGCACAGAGGATGCACTTCGGAACTCTGAGGAGTCAGACAAAGACGTGCTGAGGCACAGGACTGAAGTCAACAACTTAGGAGGAAGACCTGTGAGGTTGTTGAACACCTCAGGAAGTAAGGCTGTGCATGAGAACAGAGTTGCAGACAGAATCATTGAGGGTTCTGGGAAGCTCTGCCAAGTGGGGATTGAGCATGTACAGTGGTGCACAGAGAAAGAAGAACTTTGCTGAGAGTTTGAAGGAAGACCAGAATCGCTGAGGATTCTAAGAGCTCTGCCATGTGGGCATCGAGCGAAGTACATAAGTGTGCAGGAAGATAGAACTGTTGAGGGTTCTGTGAAAGAGGAGAAAATACTTCGCCAGGAGGGCGTTGAGAAAGTGTGCAAGCAGGCACAAGAGGACAGAGAACTCTTTGAGATTTTGTAGCTGGAGGAGAGGTCCACTGAGGAAACTTTCACTGGTTTGTTGAATACCCAGAAGTACTCAAGGAGAAGCTTGAGCAAAAGGATAGCCAGGAGGGCATCCATTTCATTCTCCATCTGAGGGAGAAGAAGGATAAAATACCAAGGGGTCGGAGTGTTCGAAGAAGCTCAGGAGAGACAGCGTGATATACACGCGAAGACTCTACAGGAGGTAGAGGTCAAACCTCCAAAGATTTGAGAAGAACAAGCTCAGGAAGGGCAGCGTTTCATTCGTGCGTGACGCTCGAACTCAAGGAGCTCGCAGAGGAAGAAGACAACAAAGGCCGAGACCTTTGAAAGAGTGAAATTCTCCTAAGTCTGGGACGAAGCGTGTGGGGTGATCAGGAGGAGCAGCGTCAGTCGTCAGATCTCGGGGAAGTTGCGCAAGGATTTAAGCCTAGTGAGCAGAGAAGGAGTCAGGGAGCCATCAAGACTTGGCTCATCGGAATATCAGGGTTTCTGTGGTCACGAAACTCTTGTAGAAAGGAATCGCGATCCGCGATTTCCCGAAAGGATATCAGTTGTTGATCGGTGGGACACTTGTTAAGAAGAAGGGGAGTCATCAGTACTCGGTTCATCGGAGAATCGGGGATTCCAGTGACAAGAGTCATGCGCTTGAAAACGCGATTAGTGAATTCCCGAGAAGATCAGAGTCGTTGATCATAGCGGGGATACGTGGCGCGAGATCCCAAGGAGTCGGGGTTCGGTGTTTCGGGGTTCTCGCATACAACGAAATCGCAGCAGGAGAAACTGCGATTTCGCGAAACGCGACGGGTCCCACAGTTACACCACTTCGACGGAGGACAAGTGTTGGGAGGCCAAGCCTTGCCGTGAGCAAAGGATAGGTGGCATCAGCATATCGTGAGCTCGGAGGATCACGAGTTTGAGCCGCAAAGGTTTGCGTTAAAGTGTACGAGATCGCGAGCGGCGATATCTTGGTACCCATCGGCTAGCGTGTGGGCCACAGAGCAAGTGGAAGACAGGGGGCATCGGAGATCGGGGATTGGAGATCACGCGAGTGTGAATCCCACACATTGTAGTTTTGCGAAGTCCGAATTTCCGATAGGGGAGAAGGACCGTGGTCTCTTGGGTCATCGGTCACCTGCGAAAGGAGTTAGCCAGAGGGGGCTAAGGAACAAAGTGTGGTGCCATCGTGGATCGGGGATCGAGAATCCGTGAGGTGTGTGATTCACGACCTCATAAAGACTGATTTCCCGATGGGATAATTCCCGACAGAAGCAAGGAGGCGTGAAGTGGATATTTCATCGGGTTTCGGAATTTGTGAGACCCAAGTGCAGGACTCGCAACCACACGAGTTTCGATTTCCCGATAAGGCAAAGGGAGATCGTCAGGGAAACATCCTGTGGGTGCAGAAAGGTCCCGATAAGGGATTTGAGGGGCATTTTAGTTCTTTGGGCCTGGGAAAGAGAAGGTCCTGGTGATTGCGGAAGTGCCCTGGGTGGCCGCCTGCGTCAATGTTGTTCTCTGCTATGGCCGCAACTGTCAAACTCTAGCTCGCCGTGATTGTCAAAACCCTAGATCCCAACCGGATTCAACCAATTTCACTTAAAAAAAATATCACTAACTAAATTTTAGATAGGAGGGATTTTTTAATTTTATCCATGAAGGTTGAAGGTTTTTGAAGTATGGAAAATGTAATTTATAAGTTTTGAAATTTAATAAAAGTTAAAGGAGAAAATTTGTTTTATTGAATTCTTGTGTATGTTTTTATAGTTTTGTGTGATCTCTTATATAAAATTTTCCATTTGTAATTTTGTTTGTGTTCCATTTTTTACATATACAGGGTTACATTAAGCATGAGGTTTCTACTCAATCAAACCTCTAACATAACATGTGTGTTCATGAGATATTAAATAACACCTCTAATTTTACTAGATATTGATAAATACTTTCCAAAGTATTTTTGTTGAATCCCCTCCCAAAACATATTTCCAATAAAAAACCCTTTTTTCATTAGAAATGTACCTTATTTTTACCATATACCCCTTTTTATATCCTTCAATACCTATAAGCCCCCCATATCCTACATCCTCCAATACCTTAAATATATTCACTCTATTTTTCACAATTTTAAAACCCCTTTATGAATGAAGATGATAAAATATTGGTAAAAAAAGTGAAGATTTTGTGACATCAAATTTTGTAGTACACAAATATATCGCCACGGAAGAGGTTGACCAAGCTCTCCAAGAAATGCCCAGTGCGAAAGCACCAGGTCCAGGCGGCTTCACAGTGGAGTTCTTCAAAGCCTGTTGGGAAATCATCAAACATGACATTTATAAGGTGTAGAAGACTTTAGAAGGTATGCTTCCATCCTTAAATCACTAAACACAACCATGATCACCCTAATCCCAAAAAGAAAATGAAGCCAATACCTTGGACCGGTACAAACCTATAACACTTTGCAATGTGATCTACAAGATCATCTCCAAAGTAATAGAAAATAGATTGAAGCCCCTCTTACCTTCTCTGATCTCACAAGAATAGGTAGACTTTGTGGAAGGAAGACAAATAATGGACAACATCATCCAAGCCCATGAAATCATTAACACCTTAAAACTTCATAAGAGGGGGGGGATGATAATACAACTGGACCTAGCAAAAGCTTATGAAAAAATTAGCTGGCATTATATGATCAAGACTTTGGAAGCCTTTGGTTTCACCCAGCACTGGATCAGTTGGATTGTGAGTCTAGTATCCACAAAAAGATACTCACTACTAATCAATGGAGCCCCGGCCAAACCTTTCTGGCCCACGAGAAGGACTAGACAAGGAGACCCGCTGTCCCCCTTCCTATTAATTCTGATGATGGAAGGCCTCAGCTGGAGCATAAAGAGCGCAACAACAACTGGGGAAATAACAGGGCTCAAAACTTTCGAAAAATTCCCTACTTCAACTCACCAACAGTTTGTAGATGATACTTTACTCCACGACATACCCACGGTCAAGGAAGCCAAAGCCTACAAACGAATCCTAGAAGATTTTGGGGAGGCCTCGGGCGCTGAGATCAACCACTCCAAATCGATGATCTTGTTCTTTAATACCAATCCAGTTATCCAAAGGAATTTGACAAACATTCTGGTCTTTGAACGAAAAACACTCCCAACCAAGTATCTGGGGTTTCCTTTGACAGGCAAAGTGTACAAGATGTCAACTTGGGAAGGAGTAACAAACAGGTTACAGGAGCAGGTAAAAACTAGACGTATAGGTCCCTCAACCTAGCAGGCAGACTGATCCTAACCAAGTCTGTTTTACAAGCAATCCCAATCTTTATGATTTTAGTCTTCCCCACTCCACAGGGGATCCTACAGAAAATAGGAGCCATCAAGAGGGACTGCCTGTGGCGAGGAGCGGAAACAAAGAAAAAATGGGCCCTGTTGGCCTAGGAGAAAGTCTGTAGGCCAAAGAGCAAAGGAGGAATGGGGCTAAAAGACCCACAAATGACCAAGAATGCATATGGGGTGAAACTCTAGTGGCGATGGGTCAAAGAAACTACAACACCCTGGGTAACCCTATGGAAGGAAAAGTACGCCTCGGACATCTGCGACCAGGACAAAATCCGCTTCGGAGGAACCAAGGAAGGTTCAACCATTTGGAACCTAGCCTGGCGCAACAAAGCTTGGATTCAAACACACATTTGTTGGGAAATTAGGAATGGAAGAACAACCAGATTATGGGAGGATGCCTGGAAACAGAAACAAAGGATGGAAAACCTAGATAGAGGGATACTCCAACAGGACCTCATAACATAAGGAAAAATCAATGTCTATTAGTACTGGAAGAAGGAAACGGACCACAAAAAATGGAGAATCTAGGACAAGATTAATCCTCAGAACATTGATATACCCGCAACAACAATAAAAGAGGTGGAGGAGGAACTTGGAAGATGGAAAATAAAAGTCACAGAAGGAGAGGACCAGTTGAGTTGGGGCCAAAAGGACGGAGGGGAATTCAACCTAAAAGAAGTACAACACTATATGGTGGACCCGGGCCAAGATGATCCATCGAAACACTAGGATAAGCTATGGAACAACCCCGAATGGCCAAAGATTAAGATTTTCCAATGGATAATTTTACACAACTGCATCCTAACTTGGGATAACCTAAGGAAAAGAGGATTCACAGGTCCATCAAGATGTCATCTTTGTCAAACTCAGGAAGAAACAACAAACCATCTCCTCGACGAATGTGCCTACACTATAGAACTGTGGGACTGGGCGGCAAGTATCTTCCGCCAGTCTGACAGGATCCGAGGCAACATTGTCGCAACCATCAAGATCTGGAGAGAAAACTACAACGAACAAGAAGAGTTGAACCTGTGTTGGATCCTCTCCCTAAGAATGATCATATGGTCGATATGGAAGGAAAGGAACCGACGTATTTTCAGAAACCAAAGCTGGACAAAAGGTAAGAACAAGGAAACAATAACATCCATGACACATGAGACGGTGATGAGCCGCAACTGCCATGTAGGTAGAGTGCAACCCACTGATCAGGATTCTCGAGTGCTAGAGGTTTTCCACCTAAATGACGGACACAAACTCAATCAATACAGACATCCACCGCAACTCCAAGTAGGTGAGCGCAACTGGAAACCACCACCTTCAGGCTCCCTTAAGTTGAATTTCAACGGGGTGGCGAAAGGCAACCCAGGGAGAACAGGTTTGGGAGGAGTAATCATGGATAGTAAAGGGAACATCATACGACTATATGCTAGAAGTCTGGGCAACTCAACCAATAACGCCGCAGAATTCAGAGCCCTGGAGACTGGCCTGGAGATTATAAACCGGGAGGGGATGACGAATGCCATAGTGGAAGGAGATTTAGTGCTAGTCATCAACACAGTGAGAAAACTCCAAAACGGTGCTAGAATGGGTAAAATACAAAGCCACTGGATATTAGCCCACCTATTGAAAAAAATCCAGGAGCACTTACGGAGAGGGATCACTGTGGAGTTGCACTGGGTGCGAAGGTCAGCAAATGGACTAGCAGACAGAATAGAAAACGAGGGAGTCGATAAAGAAGGGACAGAGATGGACACAATTTAGAGAAACATCCCGCAAGGTCAATTCCGGGCAGATTGCACCCAACTTCCGGAAAAAGACTAGGCCATCAGAAGCAGTACGAAAGATTACAGTAATAATGGAGGCGCAAAAGACACTGAAGGACACATAGGTCCCAGACAGAATCCAATGACCCACCAATCAAATTAGGTTACAAATGAAGACGCAGATCACACATCAGGCGAAGGTATGACACCACAGTCCCATCAATAAAAATAAGTACAGAGGCTACCCTTTGGAAAGAAGAAGAGATAACCTACAGACAACAAAGGACGAAGGACAATAGGTTTCACTAGGGCCAAGTCGGAGCACACCTCACTTAAGTACCACGCGATGGGACCGGAAAACGGAGGGCATACAACGAGCAGGACACAGCTTTGGCGCAGGGATAACGACAAGGTCATCAAATGCACAGGCTCTAGAACAAAGGATACTAACCAGAAGGACCACCTTGATGAGAAGGCCATGATTGCAAGGACGAGACATAAGAAAATACCACAGCTGAGTTGGCTCCATAAAGGCAAGGACACCAACAATTACCATAGAACTGAGCATTGCAATTACAGAGGCCACCTTACATACCAGAAAGAGGTGAAGCGGAACAGGGAAATAACCCAACGTAAGAACTACCACCTACAAGCGAAGATGGTATGCATGAAGAAAACAAACAACAAGAGAGGTCCCTAGGGGAAGGAACCTCCACTAAGTGTTCGGAGGATGAAAATAATTGAACAAGCGGCTAGGAGAGTACCTTCCTCATGAAGGTAGACACAAAGGGGAAGATGACCATCAAAATATGGGAGAGCAAAATCAACAACGCCCGTAGGGGCAAAGCCTGGTCACAAATAACCCAGGAAGCGCGGGGAATAAGGAACCTCGAAGCCACATAACCAGAGATAACTCTCTACTACGGGACGGTGGAGGAAGCCTAGAGAACCAAAATGTTGATAGGTAAGATGTGTGTGGCCCGGAATGAAACCAACAGGAGAGAATCCAAAGAACAGAAGAAAGAGCGCATAGGTATTCACAATCACCTCAGTAACCTAGAGGCATGGGTAAAAAGACTTGCAGAGGAACAGAAAAGACAACATGAGAAACTGAAGTAGATGGCAGGGCAATTTCATCTCTATCTATGGTACATCCACCATATAGACATTACTCCAGCCGACAGAAATGGAAATCCAACGAGCATCAGAAAGCTACGATGGTAGAACAAAGGGAGGAGAACGCGGCTCGACAGGAAGGAGATGAAGAGCACCCCATCAACCTAGACTAGCGTAGGACTAGCCCTGGTCATGTCTCTCAGAGTAGTAGCTAACCCCACTATGCTTAGACTTTTTCTGATTTCTTTTTTATGACGTTTTTTTTTTTCTTTTAAACTGGATTACGAAAGCCTGGGTCAGTTTCCCAAGGTGGCAACCCAGGCTTACCTCGTTTACTATCAGACTCTGCAACCCAAGGACCCCAGATCTGGTTTCCGTTTTGGCAGATCCTGGAAGTCCTCGCATCAGTTTTGTACTATAACCTTCTAAAGCAATATAGATTCTCAGACTCATTTACAAAAAAAACTTAGTTAGTGATATACATTCCCTAAATAAATTTACCAAAATAAAACCACAACAGTTTGATGGTTAGAGAAATCCTTCGATCTTCATTAATTTCTATTTCTTTACTCCTTCCAACATTAGCTCCTTTCCCTCAAACACTCTTCTTCTTCTTTTCTTCTATGTTTTATTATACTTAGAGATAGGGAAGTAATACAGTAATGGCTTCCAATTTATAATGTGTTTTTATAGCAGTAGTCTAAACGTTCTAACTTTTAGAAGTTTTCCAGTGATATACATTCAAAAATACAATTTAAACAACATAAAATAAAGATTTTAACCATATTTATATCACATTTAACCATCACAATTTTTATATATTTATATTAAATTAAATTTAAAAAAAATATTTTTTAAATTTTAATTCACATTTATACTTATTTTAAATTTTAAATTTATTTATTAAATAAATAAAATTATTTTTAAAATATAAAATTTTAAAATTATTTTTTACTATTTACTTATTCATATTCATAAATTGACCTACACTCTACCACCATCCTAATTAATTTGAAAAGGCTGAAAACAAATGTAGTACAGTTTAAAGTAATCACGTGAAGTTTTATGCATATGATCTTGTGCAGCACCATTACTCCACCGATCTGGCTCTCGCGCTTCAGCAGGTCACTTCCTCAAAAAATCGCCAACACAAATAACACCTCGTCGCTTCAGGTTGATTTGCCTAAGAAGAGAAATAGTGGCTTAATAATCGTGTTTTTCAGCATAGCCTTATCTTGTTATTGGAAATGGTTACAATTAATGGTTTTTAAATTATAAATCTTAATCTTGTGATTAATAATTGAAGATGTTGTTATAATTTTAATTTCTATTTCCGAATTAATAATAAAATTTAATATCCATATCTTTTTTACATTTATAAATGTGTAAGTTTTTTTTATTATTTTTCAACATTTAATTAATATGATTAATAATTTAGTGATTTAATCATTGATTGCCATATTTTCTTAATTAAAGAAGTTAGCAAATTTTCTCATGCGGTTACATACACATGCATGTATGTTTAAGTTTCCTTGTTTAATTTTCCACATTTATTTAATATAATTAATAATTTACTGACTTGATCACTCATTGCCACATTTTCTTAATTAACAAAGATTAATTAGAATACATTGTCACATGCCAACAAACTTCCTCATGCGGTCACATGCATATGCATGCAACTATGTTAATGTTCATGCATGTATGAATTGTTGGTGTAACTATGTGATTTATCTATTCATGATTAGTTTGTGTAACTGAGTGATAGATGTTATATATACGAGCATACCCATAGAGGTGAGAGTGCAATGCAATGTGTGAAGAGTGTGAGAGCAAGTTGTGTAGAGAGAGTCTATGAGAGACAATGAGATTGGCCATTGTAATTCTTGCTTGAATAATAAGAATACTATCATTGTCCGTAGTTTTTTCCCTCATTGGGTTTCCACATAAATCACTGTGTTAATTGTGGAATTGTTGTGCTTGATTTAATGTGTGTTTGATCTTGCTCGTTTATGCTCCAATTTTATGCTATGTTTTGCGTATGCTTCCCAAGAAGTGGCATTAGAGCAAGTTGAGTAGGTGTTATCGACGCTTCGACGCTCCCTAGGCAATATTAAAAACGTGTCGATCTCTAAAAATAAAGTGAGTAACAGGTCATTGACGCTCCCTAAGCACTGTTAAAGGCATACCGATTTCTAAAAATAGAGCTTCCTTTCCACCCTCAAAGGAGGCAGACCGATCTTTAACAAAAATTTGCATGGTTTAAAAGTATTCGAATGGTATAAAAAATTAAAAGTGAAGGTTTTTTTTTTTTTGTCTTATTAGTCCCTGCCAAAGGCTTTAGACTATAACGATGAGTTGCCCTTTGAATTTGTATTAGTTTAGTGTGAACTTTATATTTTTGTTTTATGTCCAATGTGTAACATAAGAAATCAATATATATATTTTGTTTAATAATAAAATAATATATTTTTCTAAAATTTGATTGGTTAATATATTTGATGTGTTATTGCAGGCTTCACGCCTTTCAATGTAAACACAATTAATAGATTTGACAATTTCACACAACAGAGCAGAGATGGAAGGGCCAATTGTACTGTGTTCATAAAAATACGCAATATTGGGTTGTATCTCTCATGGAATTTCTTCACTGAGCTCTTGAACGTGCCACTGAAATATCTGAGCTGAAAGAGGTTCCCTACGATCAGCCATGCTGGGGGACCTGGCGGCATGTTCCTGTAGCATGAGGTCATCCAGAGAACCAGTCGGAGGAAGAATAAGGAAATTACGAGAACTAGAACAACCTGGACAAACGAATTGATTCCAAATGGAATCGCCATGGAAATTCAAATGAAAGGGTTTCGTGCAGTGTCTGATAGCTAGGAAATTAAGAAATTGGACCTCCACAGTAGCCAACAGATTGAGAATGGCAGCTAGCCTGACAGTATGCATGCAGTTGTTGTTCGCGATCGTTTCTTCCAGCTTGCGTTGCAGACAGAGGGGGAAGATTTTGTTTACATTGTGGACGACGACATCATTCCCGGCACGTTGTACTGCACTACTGGATTCTCTCACTTTTAGGGTTATTCTCAAACCTAGTGTTTGCATTCACTTACGGCTTTCTTCACACACAAGCAACCAAACACATGTAGCCTTCCTTCTTGGTTCAACTACAATTAACAAAATTTACCCTTATGAATACCTCTGTATGTCTTTCTCCTTCAATCTGTATTTTCTTGTTTTGCATACTGTATATACTTCTGTATGCCTTTCTCTTTCAATCTTTTCTTTCTTGCTGTGCATACTTATTCGCTAGAGCGTGGTTTAACCCTGCTACGATTTGTGCTTATGGTAATATGTTACAAAGTGCCTATGATCCTTCTCTATTTGTAGGAAAACGGTAGAGTAATCTTTATGGTTACATCAATCAAGATTTTGCAATGTTTCCACTGCAACTATTTTCTTTCTTCCACTGCAACTATTTTCTTTCTTTCTTTTGGCATGTTGCTTGATAAATCTTGTTATATGATTCCATTTACTTGTAGGCTATAGGTAGATAGGTCCAAGGATCGAGCCTGTGAGAGGGAGGCTCAATGTCTTCTTCAATCTGGAAGTATGATAATAAGGGCGGAGGTAGATCTTCTGCAAAGAACGCTTCTGCTGCTGCTGTGCCTAACCGGAAAGGAACTACAACAGGTAGGGCAGTGAAGATGGAGCCGTCAAAGGAGAATCCAGTGAGCAAGTTTAAGGACCTGTTGATGCATGGCTATAAACCCTGGGATTCTGATGCCAAGGAATTCTATGAAAACCTTGTAAAGGCCCGCAAGTGGGTAGACGCCCAGCAGGACCAGGATGATTACTACTGACTGGTTAAATTATTGTATATTTTCCTTAGTAAATATAACCAAGTGAAAGGAAATCGGACTGGACTATTCTTTTTCTTTCCAGGTCAATGCCGAAGATGAAGGGGTTTTCCATTTTGTAAGCCTGGCTCCTGCTTCTGTTCATAAATAAATCTGTGTTTTTCCCTGTTTTTATTTTAGACAATACTCTATAAATACGCCGAAGGCGTTCTTCTAAGGGAGAGGACTCTAAGCTCTTTCTTCGTCTGTCATTTACAAATAGCACAATGCCATGTGTTTAGAGCAATCTAACTTATACTGTGGATGCCACATTAGGTAGCAAAGGTTGGATAGACATTCCCGCAATAGTCGCATCCCTGCAAATGAGAAGCTCCTGACAAATCGATCCTCTCCATCTCCATCCCGCATGTACATGACGACTTTTCCTGTAGTTTAAGTGTCAGTCATCTTATCTTTCCTGTTGTAGCATTTAATCAACCAACAACTTACATAGCGTATAGTTCGTTCCTACAATTTACAATTTACTATTTACTGAAGGATTTCATTTAAGAAGCTCCATAATTCATTTACAACTCCTGGAAGAGCTGAGCTAAGTAAGACGACACTCAACCTCCAGTAAGTTGAGTCAGTTTCATAGGGCGGTTCCATTTATGCATATAAAGATTTGAATGTACACTCTGATATAAATACAATTGAATGTAATGCTTTGTGCACATGTGCTTTGATCGATCGAACCTCTGTTTTAGGCCTGCTTATGCATTTCGATTTGAAGATCAGCCCTCTGAATTTGAAGATCAGTAGTCTGCATACGAATCTCAAGCCAGGTAAGCTAGCTATAACGATTTCTTTGAATGGAATACTTGTTTTTAAGACATAGTTGTGATTGAAAATTTCTGCAAATTTCTTTTTTAGGCAGTATACAATCCATGGTATATATGTTGGAAAATCATTTTGGACTTGATATTTAGTCTATTTCAATGAAATCTCCCATGGCTTAACAGTAGCGGACTAGATATTCAATTATTGTAAACGCCAATAAGGGGTTTGGGTATGGTGGTTTTATAGCAGGTTTCCCCCTCGGTTGTTTGATGTTCGATTCCGCAGTATATTCTAGGTGTTGACAAGTGGTAGTAGTGTAGATTAAGTTGCTTCTTAATAGGTTTTGGGGTTCCTTTTCTTTAGCTATTTCAACCAGTATATGATTTAGTCTAATTAAAGATTTGCTCTTTCGGAATATAGAATTTTCTGAACACGTAACACATCAAACGAGCATTAACATATCAAACGAGTATTTACAACAGAAGAAACCAAAAGAAAAGGATGAGAAACAACAAGCATGGGTCGTAAGAAATCCAAGGTAAATTATATACTATGAATGAATACACCAATCAATGCGGGTTTATTCTCAAGGAAATGCCACTAAGATTTTATGGGGTGTATATATAGTTAAAATGTCTATTTGGGGAAAGATGATTGGATACTGTGTCGTTGATATCGTAGAATATATATACATTGTATAATGTATCTGAAATTAGTTAGAGTTTAGTCACACTTTGGAGCTATTCTTAATCCACAGTTTGGAGCTATTTTTATAAAAATACAATAAAAAGAAAGACAGAAATATAAATAAAGGATGCATTGAGAATGAGTTACAAAGAAAAATACAATTGTTACTCGTTTTAAATTAGGTAAATATAATGATGTTGAATTACAAAAATTAGATAAGAAATATATTGTTGAATTTAAATTTTCTGATATTTAAAGATATCATTCTAAATTAGTATGTATTTTAAAGAGATAGTACTATTTAAAATTATTAGATTTAATTATTTAAAATTATTAGATTTAATTTATAGGATGCGAAAATATAAGGATTAAAGTTATTTAATTTTGATATAAATAAAGTATGTAATGAGAATGAGTTTTAAAGAAGAAAGTAAATATTATCTTTGAAAAATGGGTGGTAGAATATTTTATTAATTTTTTTAATATAATGTTTTTTTCTTTTTATTAAAAAAAATAAAATATTTTATATTTTAAAAATAATTTATTTTTAATTTTTTTTAAATAAATAATACTTCAATTTAAAATCAATTTTGTTATCAAATATAATATTTAATTTTGATATTAAATATGAATAAAATTAATTCTAATAGCAAATATAATATTTAATTTTGATATCAAATATGAATAAAATTAATTCTAATATCAAATAGAATCTTTAATTATGATATCGAATATAATATTTATATTGTAAATAATCTAAATA
>SNQJ01S0033489.1:135262-153158 GCA_010110895.2 Picea sitchensis | reverse complement strand
AAAATAAAAAATGAGAGTAAATGGTTAATAATCTACACTAACTGATTCACCCCCCCCCCTCTCAGTTAGTTCATACCTGTAACAATTTCGAGAGTAGAGAGATGTTCTTCCTTGAGAGAAGAGATCTTTTTCTCAATTTCTATAGACATATGTTAAGCTTCTTGAATCGTTCTTGGTTCCTTTTGATCGAGGAGGAATCCTAGTTGTGTTAAAAGTGCATTGGTATAGAGATAAACAGGATACTTGTCTTTTGGATGATGACTTCTAGGAATTTGTTGTAACAAATTCTTGAACCTGGTATGGAACTCCTTGAAAATATCGTTTTTAGTTTGTTTCACGTATTCAAGTATTTTTATCAACATGTGGATATCTTCTATTTTAATATTCCATCTCTAGAGACATGTTTCTTCTAATTGGTCCATAGATGTGATGCCAACATCAAGTAGACTATCATACCATTTATTGGCATTGCCATAAAGAGTGGTAGAGAAAAGTTTTGTTGCTAAATCTTCAGCAACATCACTGATAGGGTGGATTTGAAAAAGAGCCCAAAAAATTATCCATATCATCTTCGGCTCTAACCCCATTATTACCAGGGAATCTAGGGAGACATTTTTCATATCTCGGAGGCATTTGTCGAGGGTAACCTAAAATTTCACTCATATCCAAGGGTTTAAAATTACTTTGGTCTCATTGAGAAGCCATGGTTGGATTTATCATTAGTGGAGATGCCAGATAATCCTTCTAGGGATTATAAAATGGAAAAGAGGAAATCACCCTCAGTGGATTCGCCAGGTAAGCTTTGAAAAGTGAAAGGCTTACCAATTTTTTTTTTTTTTGAGGAAAATTGACTTGATGTTCCACTACAATGGTGCCAAAAATGTGATCGTGCAATCTGTACTTGTCCAAACCCTAAAGGAAAGTAATCCTATATTGGCGTAACATGGAGGTAGCCCTGTCACTGTCACCCCAATAGGGTACCTCTTTCTCTTTAGGAGGAGAAAAGACTCGCTCCAAGGGAGACGTCCTAGGACCTAGTAGGTTGATGTAGGATGTTAAGACAAGGTAATACCACCCCTCTCTCTAGGTCGCTCAGATGAAAGAAGTCGCTTGGTATGGTTATGTTAAATGGGTTAGTGGAAAATAAGGTGACTGATACCTTCCCTTTACCAAAGAAACAACAAACGTTATATAATAACCAATGATATCAATGCTTTTAATCAGTGACTTCAATATAAAAGTATGCTACCAAACAAGTTTATGCATAAAATAAAGATGTGTAGCAACAACAATATATCCAGAAATTGCAAGTTATAAGGACAATGTAATGAGTTATAAACATTTAACAATGATAATACTACTTCCACTTACAATTTCTAGATTGATAAAATCAAAGTAATGACTTTAAAACGCCGTCAAAGTACTTGTAACATCCACAAGTTAACAATTATGACAACAACAAACAACTTCAGAAAGGTACCTTGCTAAGGCAATTTAGTGAACACTTTTAGCATTTATTGATTGTTGTTTTACTAGTAAAAATTATGGGTGGTTTATCAATCAACAAATGAGTTTAATAGGATGTCAAAAGTGACTATAACAACTGTAAGAAAAAGTGATGACAACTGGAAGAAATATTCAGAAATGCACTTTGTAAAAGCAATTAATGCACACTCTAACTCTGGCTGATAGTACTTTTCTTCATGCAATTTTTTGGGTTGATTTAGTTATCTTTCAAACTAAAATAAGCTTCTATATAATGGATGTAACATGTATTTGTAACAGAGGTAGGTTAGTACTTTTAAACTTGGTTAGTGATTTAGTTAGTGAGTTAGGCTAAGTTAGTAGAATAACAAGTTAAGTTTGAGTGTAAGTTGGATGTATTTTCAAAAGGTAAGAGGAGAGGACTAGTGTCGTTTAGGGGTAGATGGAGTTAATGAGACCGCCTCTTTGTAGAATGAAAATATATGATAATGCACACTATTCAAGAAAATCCAAGACCTAGGAGGAATAGCACCTTAAGTCCTCCTAGGTTTCTTGACCCTAAGAAGGGAGGTGAGCTAAGGTGTACGCACTTCTAGGCCCTAGTGCCTACTTCCTCTTAAAGAGTTTGTGGATGAGAATTATCTCGAGAACAATAACTAAGTAAATACCTCAAGGGATCTAGCACTTTAGGTCCCTAGGGTTTCACTAATTATTAGATCAATTTATGAAGCTAGGCAAATAAAAATTAAGAAAGTTAGCACTTTAAGTTTCTTACTTCAAGAATTAAATACACCATGCAATTTCATAATATTCTATGAGAAAATAAAACCATAACATTAACCATTCAATACATGACAAAATACATATTTTACTTGCACCAAAAATAATCATGAAAATACAATGCAAGATCACCATAAAACTTCAAAATATTGAACCAAGTGCTAAAACAAGCCTCCAAGAAGAGTATCTAGCCTCACTATTTTAGCCAAGTACACCCAACTAGGGAAAAATTTCAGACCTCCCCTTATCCAATGACAAGTTGTGATGTGAAATGAATGTCACTTTTTGTTTATTTATACAAAAAATTGACCTTAATTAAGTTTCATGTAAAAAAAATAGGCTGACCTCGCCAGTTTCTTACATAATTAATTTATGGACAAAATAAAATCAATTTTCATATAAAGACCCTCTTAGGGGTGACATCATTCCCTTCTAGCATGACGTTGGGCCTCCATGATGAAATTTTGGGCACAGAAAGTGAAACATTTGGCCTCCAAAAGCCAAAATCTTTTCCCACACGTGCCAATAACCTCATGAATGCCCCCAAGGTGAAAACCCTAGCAAGTAGATGACGTCCAAGGCCTTCAAAGAACAAAATTCAGGTGAGAGGAGCACAATCCCCTGGGTCTAGGTCCAAAAAGTGCCTCCAAAGTAAAATTCCTTCTTTTTGTTGGTAGAATCCCTCCATCTCTTCTTACCCCATGGTGGGGGTTTCAACGTCCATTTGTGGGATTTGAGCCCACATGAAGGTCCGAGCTAAACATTCCCTCATGTTCCCCTGTCCACCAGGAAAGTTCCTACATAAATAGTAAGTACACTCTCCAAGGGTTCATAAGTCACAAGGATCATAGCATGTAATTCACATCCAATAATCACCCGAACAAGTGCACCAAACCCCCCTTAACCCAAAACAAATGTTCAAATATGTTATGCAATTTGACAAATTTAGGTTTGGAGAGGGTCTCAGGGTGTCCTATTTGGATAATCCCCCTTAATTTTGGGGTGTTTCCCAGGTGGAGTCTAGTCCAAGTCATGCAATTGTATGAGGTGGCATGGGGTAAATATTTGGGCATGGGGTGCATGTGATAATAGGGAAATGTAGAGTCTTAATTGTGGGTGCCTTTGTGGAGGGTGAGTTGCACCTTTTCATGGATGCAATTGTTTCCTATCCCATTCATTTCCATTTATTATTATCTTTCTTTCTTTTGATCTTTTTCTCTTGTGATACAAGGGAATAGTTGAGGTCCACTTTCTTGGCTTGGTGACCATAGGTGATAGTGCCATCCACAAATCAGTTCATGGAAATGAGAAGGTTGGATCGTGATGAGACCCCCTTTCTCTTGGTTATGCAACCAAGAGACATTACCCTGGCTTGGTTACCATATAGGTGGTAATTTCATACCGCTACATGTCCATGGTCATAATAGGTCGTCTCGTGATGAGACCTCCTATCCATAAACTAATACCTTGATTTTTCACGTTATCTTGTGGGTCCCCTTTCTTGCTGAGAATATTTTCACTTCTTTGTCAAGGATACCTGTGAAAAGAATCTTGAAGGTTTCAAAATGGATTTTAACTCTTTCCAGGTACTTCTACCCTCTGGGCCTTTATCCCCTTCTTCCTAGGAGGTAAGGTACAACCCTTCATAGTGTAGCCAATCCCAATACCCAAAAGATGGGGAGATGGAAGGAATAAATATGGAAAGTGGTAAGTATGGAGAGAAAAAAAGGTGACTCTTCAAATACCTACCCAGTAGCAACCCATCCTAAAGGAAAATCAACTTACTAGGGCATTGTGTCACCCTCCCAAGTTTAAACAAGGAAAATAACATAATTTCCAAGAAAACGTCATGAAATGAAGAAGGATTTAATACAACATGTTCAAGTGCTTCAAAAATCAGAGTGATGCATGCAATGATGTTAGAATTGTAGCTAATAAAGGTGTCTACCCATGATTTTGTGTCCTAGATCATGTGGGGGACATTAAACACACAAGTGTACTCTTTATTATTATTTCCTAAGTTTAACTTAGGAAAGTACATGATAAGTTATGTTCGAATTTGTCATTGATTGTATTTTCCTAAGTTTCTAAAATTTTCTTTAGAAACAAATTAAGTTGTCTCAACATAAGATTAAGTCCCAACCGTTGATCTTGAGAAAAGCTAGATCTGATATTAGCCATTCATTTAGAGGGTAGATCTAATCTCATCCATCAATCTCTTTGGAGATCTAGGGTTAGGCCTAAGAGGGTAAATTCAAGAGTATAAAGAGAGGGTGAGGGCACTAGTTATTCACATAACTGTATTTTGTTCATCTCAATGATTGAGAGTGAAAGGAGGGGGGCACAAGGGTTTCTTGTGAGCCAAATTTTCTGCAAAGATTTCTGAGGACAAGGAAACAATTTTCTAAGAACAGTGAGGGTTTGGAGAGGCTTAGCAAAGGGTTGATCACCTATTTGAAGGATCTGATTCATATGTGGAGTGATTCCTGGATAAAGGAGAGTCTTGGGAGGCCATACGACACACCTAGGAGGGTTTCCTATTGGCTGTAAATTTTCAGATCTGATTTGTGAATTGTAATCTGTATTATTTATGTTGTAGATTGTCTAAAGAAGAGAAGAATAAAGCCCTCCTTTGTTGTTTTTCCCTAGAGTTTGGATTTCCATGGTACATCTTGTTTTCTTGTGTTTTTTGACTATTAATTTTAGCTGTGCATGAACTTTACTCAGCTAGTGTAATCATAGTATAGATCAGAATTTGTATATCTGTAGTAAGATTAAATTTTATGGGAATAATCTATTGTGCTTGGTTATCATATTGTTGGGTTCAAAAATTTTTACACATGATACTCGGACTCATTACCTCATGGAGAAAGACCCACTTCCACTTCAAGATCGGGCTAGCATGATGGGCATTGTTGCTGGCGATATGTGGATTGAAGAAAAGAGGGGCCCTCTAGGGCCATGCTTAGGTCGTCCGGCTCTCGACACTCCATGTTTAGAACCTGTGGGCCTAGAGACATGATCTCCTTAGTTATCCCTAGGCTAGGGGATAACAGACTGAACATGGAGGGGTGGAAAGTGGTTAGCATGATTGGAATGTGCATAAGGCTATCTAGCCTAAACACTGAATAATATAGTAAAACCATATAACGTATATGAAATGGAAAAATATAGTCATGTTTTCCACTTTATGATGACCTAAGAAGTTATATCATCAATTCCAAACATACATCAATATATGGAATGTCATATGAAGAAAATTGAGAACCATACAATAATGCATTTATCATCTAAGGAGTGGGGACAAAAAGTGAGCTACAACATAGTTGAGCTAGCACTATCAATAATCTGATGCAGATCAATGAAAAAACAATTGTTTGAATCTGATGAATATGAGCATGATACCTCATGCAATCAACAACATGAAATCCTCGCTAGGGTATCCAAAGGTGACACCATTGGAGGGGGGTAAAAAGGAAAATCAATTTAGAAAAAATCATTAAATGTAAATAGTAAATTTCTCTCTACAATAATTTTTACGTCGATAAGTTCCCCTATATCGGAAACCGGGTGCAAGGTTGAGCAATATTTTAATTAGAAAATGCAATCATGTGGGAAAGATGGAAAATAAAGGCATATTATCCACCGATCCCAGTGAATAGAAGGACGAGATTTATTGAGCCAGATTTTACTTGTGATTACTGAGTCGAATTATGTGGTTATTTCCATTCTTCAATATGTGGTTGTTTCCATTTTTCAATACGTGGTTGTTTCCATTCTCCAATAAGTGGCATGGTATTTTTGATATCTCCACATTTTGAATTTCTCATATATCCACTCTTTCGGTTTTTAACCATGAATGAGACATTTCCGTTTTGGTTTTGATTTGTGCAAGGAAGTTATAAGAAGCCCTCCTTTGGTAGGAGAGAGGATAATAATATGATACATATGAAAACATTGCACAATGTTGTCACATGCAAATGGATTTTGGTGAAGAAATGCTCTTTCAAATGTTAGATATTAATGGAGTAATGCTAATTATAGAATTAGTTAATAAACCTAGACTCCTCTTGTCCTCTACACGGTTATCAGATCTATCATTTGAGGAAATTGTTGCTTGTGTATCAAGCTATAAATGTAATTGTTTTCTTGATTAATTAAGATATATTGGTGTGAGTTCTATTTCTTCTGTATATTTATTTATTCTAATATTAGAGCTTAGGAAAAGAGAGCAGCAGCGTGAGTGAGTTGTGTGAATTGGAGTTTGGTGAGAGAGCCTCCCAAACCGTGAGGGATCTTAAGACATTTTCCATTATTGCCATCATTGTTGGAGATAGAGCAGAGTCTCCTATTTGGACTGTGTGTTGCATGCATGGAGAAGAGAGATGTGATTTTTCTATCCATCGTGTAAAGTTGTTTCCTGTAGTGGACCGTGGAGCCATCATTTTTTGTCCGTCGTGAAGAGGACATTTTTTGTCCGCTGTGTAGAGGTTTGTCCAATTCCTGAGAAAATGATTTTTGAAGTCTTTTATGGCTATAAACCCGAAGTTGGTCATTTAAGAATATTTGGTTCCAAGGCGTTTTCTCATATTACAAAAGATGAGAGAAGAAAACTTGATGCAAAATCTGTTAAGTGTATATTTCTTGGTTATTGTGATGATCATAAGGCATACAAGTTGTTTGATCTTAGTGCACCTAAGTTGATTGCAAGTAGAGATGTGATTTTTCATGAGAATACAGATGATGAGATAACTAAAAGTGATGTTTGGTATACTCCTTATGACAATGATGTTCATGTAAAAGTTGAGATAGATGGTGAATAGGAACGGGTACAAGAGAAGGAATAGGAACATGAACAAAGTGGAAGCATCATGGATACTACAAACACACTTGAGTCACCCAGAAGGGATCTTACGCCATAGAGTAGAAGAAATGAAAGTGGTGGAACTCAAAAGAAGCCATCACGAACAATTCAGGGTGGTGGAACTCAAAGGAAGTCATCACAAACAATTCAGGTACCTTCTAGGTATAAATATTATGCATTGATTACACAAGTAATGAATGTTGTAGAACTTGTTACTTATGAACAAGCTAAAGATCATAAGGAATGGAAAAATGCAATGAATGAAGAATATGAATCAATAATGAAGAATGAAACATGGGAATTAACAAAACTACCTAAAAACAAAGTTCCCATAGGATGTAAATGGTTGTATATAACTGAATTTAATGTAGATGGAAGTGTTGACAAATACAAGGCTATATTAGTTGAAAAAGGGTATTCACAAAAGGAAGGAATTGATTATGAGGACACTTTTGCACCTGTATCTAAGTTAAATACAATTAGAGTCATGATTGCATTAGCTACACAACACAATTGGAAAATACATTAGTTAGATGTTAAATTTTCATTTCTGAATGGTGATTTAAAAGAAGAATTTTATTTAGTTCAGCTTGAAGGATTTATAAAGAAAGGACAAGAGGATCTTGTGTGTAAGCTAAAGAAAGCTTTATATGGTTTGAAACAAGCACCTAGATCTTGGTATATTAAGATTGATTCCTTCTTTGGACATAAACATTTTGTGAAAAGAAAAAATGATCCTAATTTGTATGTCAAAAATGATGAAAATGGAAATGTTTCTTTGGTATCTTTATATGTTGAAGATTTGATTATAACAAGAAATGATTCTCACTTGATTGAAGATATTAAAATTCAGGTATCACAGATGTTTGAAATGAAGGATCTTTGTTAAATACATTATTGTTTAGGTCTGGAAATATGGAGAGAAGGTGGTAAAACAATGGTCAGTCAAAGTAAATACACAAGGGAAATACTGGAAATATTCAATATGAATTAATGCAAGGCAATGTCAACACCTTTAGAAAAGAATGCCAGGTTATCTAGTGTTGATGAAACTAATGAGGCAAATGGTACTCGGTATCTTCAGATGGTGGGAAGTTTGAACTATATCATTACTACCAGACCAGACATAGCATATTCAGTCAGCATCCTTAGTCAGTTCATGGCTAAGCCACTTGAAAGCCATTGTGCAGCTGCAAAGAAAGTCCTTCGATATGTGAAAGGAACTGTTACTTTTGGTATTATGTATACTGATAATTGTGATGTTGAGTTGGCAGGTTACTCTGATTCAGATTGAGCTGAAAATCCTGATGACAGGAAATCAACTTCTGGATATGCATTCAACATTGGTACAGGGGTCGTGTCATGGAGCAGTAAGAAACATCTAGTTGTTTCTTTATCATCAACAAAAGTTGAGTACAAATCTCTATGCAATGTTACTTGTGAAGTTGTTTGGTTAAGGAGAATTCTTGAAGATGTTGGCAATAAACAAATGAATCCAATTGTTCTCAAATGTGACAATCAAAGTTCTATTGAATTGGCATACAACCCAATTTATCATGCTAGAACAAAGCATATTGAAATTCAACACCATTTTATAAGAGAAAAGATACATTCAAAGGAAATTGACTTGATCTATTGTAATACCATTCATAATGTAGCTAACATATTTACCAAACCTCTTGGAAAGATGAATTTTGAAGAAAGTAGAAAACAATTATGTGTGGTAGAAAATCCATTTCTCCATTAAGGGGAAGTGTTATATATTAATGGAGGAATGCTAATTATAGAATTAGTTAATAAACCTAGACTCCTCATGTTACATGGCTACCAGATCCATCATTTGAGGAAACTATTGCTTGTGTATCAAGCTATAAATGTAATCGTTTTCTTCATTAATTAAAATAGATTGGTGTGAGCTCTATTTCTTTTGCATATTTATTTATTCTCAACAACATGCTTCTTCCCCAAATATGGGTTTTGAATCCCACACATGGTTTTTACACATCCTTCAAACTCTTCTTGCTCATAGTCATCCTAACCTTGGTCGCAAACAAGTACAATAAGACCCACAACAAGAAATCCCAAGACTGTTATCAACCACAAAGGTAAAGCCATTTCCATGTGTAGAAGGCCCCTCAGTGGAGAGCTAGTCCCTTGGGGTGGAAGACACTTTGTAATGCTTACGGTCACAGGTTCAAATCCAGGATACTCATCACATAGTACAATTCAACAATTTGAAGGATGACACTTTCCATTACCATGAAATGTAGCATGATGTATTAGTATTTCTTCAAAAGCAAGTGTGGTTTCCATTCTATGGGAGCAGATCAAGGAGGGAGGATGGCTAGAGAAACAAGTAAACCATTGGAGGTCATAGTGGCTCATTATTCCGGTAAATACTATTTTTCTCTTATCTCCTTATTAAATTTGAGTATGTTCATCTTGTTCATTGTTGGGTTGTCAAATGAGTAGGATAGAATAGGTAAAATGCTCTTTGAGTAAGCACGTTATTCACATATGAGATCTATAATTATAACAATGTATTGATTTGGTGGCTCATATTTCATATTCTTGATGGAATCGAATCTATAGTAAGTGAAAAGATGGAAAATATCATATTGTTGTTTGGCTCTAATTATAATTGTAATGTCTCTCATTTCATTTCCATTAGGTAAAGCTCAATTTATAATCGATAAATGGCTTATAATATCCAAAATGATATGGATATGGGAATAGCACCGTAGGGTCCAAGGGAGCATCCCTTTACCATGCTATAAAGATTATTTTTTTTTAATATAAAAATAAATTATATGATGTTAAAGGTATTTTTACGATAGAAATGAATGTACAATTATTTTTCATTAACAAATTTATTAATTCTTCCCATGTCAACAATGAACCAAGACAACAACATGGAAAACAACCTATCTTCCTATCTAAACCACTTTTAATATGCTCACTCAAGTTTATATTTTTCATTTGCTAGATCAAGATACACTCAGAATTAGTCCATTCCCTAGGCTTTTGATTTGATTTCGACCGCTCTACCCATGAAATGTGTTTCCAACCAACCCCTTCTATCATGAGCAATGGAAGAAGATTCAATCCCTCATGGTACTTAGATCCCTGCTCTTACTCGTAACTATTTCATTGACCTAGAACCAAGACCAAAAAAACGCTTGGACATGGATCGAGATAGCATGTATTATCCACTCAAGGTAGCGGTCTCGACTTTGGGAAAATTGTAGCATGAACATGTGGGAAACACATTGGTTCCGATAGGGAAAACCATCACCGACTCTGTCCCATCCCAGTCAAGCATATGACCCAATTCGAGTGTCTTTCTAAGTTGGAGATGTTGAGGAAGAAACTTGGTTTGGTGAACACTTTCATATCCAAATTGATCATTAACTTTTGATGAATCATGGTAACTGAAACACACATGCCTACTATAGAGATTGGATTCATCTACCTGCAAAACTTCATGGAAAAATATATGAAAGATCATTGAGCTAAACGAGTTCCATAATAATTATGTGCACTTTTAATTATGTGATTGTACTAGTATATATAAAACATAGTAAATTAAAAAGGAAAAACATAATAAATTAAAGAATAATGATATAGCTCTTTATAATAATTATGCCCACTTTTTTAATTGTGGTGGTATTAGTATATAAAGCAGGGATGATTTTAGGGGCTAAATTTTGTTCATGGGTTAATTTTCCATGGTTTTTCCCAAAAAAAAATTGTTATTCTAAAAATGATTCGCCCAAATTCTATAGGATAAAATTATTTTACCTTATAAATCGCCAAAAGTTTATACAAACTATATAAAATCCTTAGAAATTTGAATATTTTTATAAAAATATAATCAAACATTTTGTAGTTGGCATATGAAGGATTATAATCTTCACAAAGATTTCTCCATTTTAATTAAAATGTCTAAAAATAAAATAACAAATATTAAAAGAAAAACCAATGATGAAGTAGGCATGAAAAAGAATGCACTACAAAGTTTAAGGAATGTAATACGATTGAATGGTCGCAATTTAACCTTGGTTGAGAGTCTAGATGGTTTTCAAATCCGAGTTTGCAGTCCGCTCATCCCTAAATAACTTAAGCCTTCCCATTGCATTTCTCACCTCTAGCTCATCTAATATTCTCGTCCTAAGTTATATTCATGTTAAGCTTTTAGTTTGTGTGATGTCATAACCTTTGCAAACATAGCAGTCCGAAGAAGCATACTGAAGCGGTATTGTAAGTTGTAGGTATATTTGGTGTTACAGCCATTAAGGATCTCTAATCCATGAGTTATCAATGATTTTATCATATTATATACCCACGTTATGTATTCATATGCCTTGATGCAGTTTAGCAGATTGAGATTAAGTCGCTTTTTTTTTGTTTTGCATATTTAGAGGCAGTTGTAAGCCCTCTAACGACCAACAACATGACTGGACAAGGTCAATCTATAGGAGGCGCCAACGTCAAGAGCAACCCAAACATCACCGGCCCCAAAATCAATATCGGCAATAGCATCGGCTCGATCAACCCCATCAACACTGGTGTCCAAAACAACCCCAAGTTATAGCAGGTAATGACAAGTAGACCAAATTCTACTAATAGCTTTTGTTTTCATTGCAAAATTTATTTTCTTGAACGCAGTATATGCACAAAGATGTCATGATTGTTCGACTCACTGTGTATTTGTATGGTGTAGTACTTATGGTTGGTTTAGGGTGGAATAAGATACATAAATGAGGCGTCCACTATATTAATTCAATTCTGTAATGTAATTAATGATTATGTTATTCTGCTGACGTTTGAATTTCCTGCAAGGTTACCTTGTTTATGCCCTGTTTATGCAAAAGGTATGTAGATACTCTAAACCTGTAAATCTGGTAAAACCTATAGATATTGTTGTTTCCTTTTCTCTCCAACTGTCCCCTATCTCCTTTACCTCTTTTGCTATGCATTGGATTGAACTCTCGAATACTTCGACTCCACCTTGAGTGAACTCCCGAATACCACTCCACGACTCCACCTTGATTGAACTCCGGAATACCACTCCACCTTTTATTTATACACAGCTGTCAAGCATTTCACGTTTCGTCTGCATGGATTCCTGCAGGCTTCGTCTCACTTATTTTCATCTGAAGCTCCCATTGCCCGCCCATGGTTGTGATTTACCTGCCACAAAGCCACTTAATTAGATAAATGACCTGCATTGCATTAATTTACGACGGATCATCCTCTAACATATCTGCATTCTGCAATTGCAGTATAAATAATGCACCCAACTACACGCTCAAGGCTCGATTGCATGACTAACCATCATCTATCGACAAAATCCCAGTCTGAATTAGCCCATGGACTCCACTTTTTGGTAGGAACTGACGAACACAGAATTCATATGCCGACATTCAGACTCTGGACTTTTACAGCTGTGGTGGCGTGGTTGAACAGAAACAGTTTGGTAGCTCCCTTGAGTGCCTATATGGGATATACCCTCGATGTTATGCACCTCTTTACCCTTACGCGTAACTCTCCATGATCGAATGATCTACATAAACTAACAAAACTAGATTGTGCCCATTTCCCTTCAATTTTCAAAATCCATATTTTTCCTCCAATATTTTCGCAAACTTGGATTTACCACATGGTTTGAACTGAGATGCTCTTTTCATCTGCCAAAACTGGGATGGATCTCCCGTGGACCCTAGTATGAGTTTATATGCTAGACGTCTGTCTGTTCCGTCGAATTGTTCTGTGCTAAGGCCAACAACCAAACGGTCCCAAAATGCCTCTATCGAAACCTCCTCCACTAGTGGTGTAGCTGTAGACTGCATTGTCTTTGATCGCGTCAATGGTTCCCCATCATATCAACTAGGTTCACCATCATTAGAAATCAAACCCACAGATGAAACATAATCTCCCTACCTTGTAGGAGTATTCCTAACCCGTGTAGATTTCCTTAGAGATGGTTGAGGCATATCCACATTTTTCTGGATATTTTTTGCATTCTCATCTTCTTCAGGCGAAAATTATTCATGCTCCTCCTTTTCTATAGATGGATGAGCCTCCAATTAAACTTGTTGAATTTGTGATAGATGTTCTTGTCTCATTTCAACATCTACCACATGTAATTTTTTAAGTGAGGATTTATCAAATACTACATCTTTTCTTATAATGAATTTGTGCAAAGTAGGATCCCACAATCTATATTCCTGAACTCCATCACCATAATCAACAAACACATATTTCTTTGATCTAGGAAATAACTTAGAACTTCGATCTTTAGAAATAAGAGCATAAGCATCACAACCAAATATTCTAAGATTTGAATAATCATAGGAATGACGTGTCCATACCTTAACTCCTCCTTCCCACAATTTGTGTTGCAACTTGGAATTATTGAGCATGCTCCTTGCTCTCTCTAGAAGAGTCTTATTCATGCATTCAACAACACCATTTTGCTAAGAAGTGTAGACCGTCGTTTTATGTATTTCCATCCCAACTTCCTTGAAATATTTTTCAAATTCCAAATATGTGAACTCACCTCCATTATCTCCTCCATTATCTTTTCTTAAACACTTGATTGACCTATGAGTTCTATTTTCAACCAAAGCTCTAAATTGCTTAAAAACATTAAATACATCAAGTTTTTTTTTAATTAAATAGATCCACACCTTTCTAGAGTAATCATCTATAAATGTTACAAAATATGTTGATTCTCCAAAAGAAACTATAGGGGGTGGTCCCCAAACCTCTGAATGAATCACATAGAAATCAGACACAGACCATCTGTACCGGATAACATCTAGCATTGGCAGGTTTTTGAGGATGATGAGCAAATTAAGAAGTTTCTTGAAGCAATAGGTGAGTTTTACGAAACCCGTGCAGATCAAGAAAAATAGAATGACAATATGTGGATCATGCAAGAGAGGGAAGACCCTCAAATCTTTCAAGAAAAAATCGCAAATCATCGCATGTTGGTCCTTAAAAACAACCAGATTCCGAAAGGATTGATTCCTCTGGAAAGACTTTTTGATCAAAACGACATACCTATGAAATCCGCCTTACAACCCCAACCAGAAGAAGTGGAGGACTATGATATAGGAACCAAAGAAGAATCCAGGATGGTAAAAATATCCAAATTTCTCCCTCCCGAAATAAAAAGTAAGTATAAATACCTACTCAGACAGTATAAGGATGTTTTCACCTTGTCTTATGATGATCTAAGGACATACGACACTTCCGTAATTGATCACAAGATACCTCTAAAGCCTGGGATCAAACCGTTTAGGCATAAGCTTAGACAGATCAACCCCATTTTGTTACCTGTGATCAAAAAAGAAGTTAAGAAACTTTTAGATGCGAAAATAATAGTACCTCTAAGATATTCAGACTGGGTAGCAAACCTGGTCCCGGTCAGGAAGAAGAATGGGGAAATCAGACCGTGTGTAGATTTCATAAATCTAAATAAGTCGTCTCTTAAGGACAACTATCTGCTGCCCAAAATGGACCATGTGCTAGAAAAGGTAGTTGGAGCCAACCGAATGTCTATGATTGATGGGTTCTCTGGTTATAATCAAATCGCCATGAATGAGAAAGATAGATAAAAAACCTCTTTCACTACACCATCGGGTACATTCATGTATGATAAAATGTGATGCAGGAGCATCCCTCATGACAAGCAAGCCAACATGGAAGCGGAAGACAGCTGGAAGACGTCCAGTGCAAGTTTTGAATTTCCCTTGAAGTTGATGTGCAAGTATAAATGAGATCATTTATTGAAGGAGCCTTGGTAAAAATGTAATCAGACCTTGAGTGCCCCGCTCTCGTCTGAAGTAGACAGAGGCATTTATAGTAGTTATTGTAAGTAGGTAGAATTGAATATTTTGATTAGACAGTTTTAGGAGAAAGAGGGAAACGAGATATAGACACCCTCATTGTGCATTGTAACATAGTTCAGGAAGAATTAGAAGAATCCAGAGCATAGGAGGGAAGCAGAGAACTGTAGAAGAACACCCATGTACAGATCTTGAATTAATAGAAGAAGTTGATTCAGATTCATGGATGTTGTGTTATTCTCTGTGTATGTGTGTTGAATGCTATGCTTATGAGTATTTACTTCCTGTTATGCAATTTCTATTATGCTGTGTGTATGATTTCATGTATTGAGATTGAAATCTGAGAGGAAGTGGAATGAGTTTTAGTTGTTTCTCTAGTTGAACCAGAGGATTCCTGCAAGGAGTGCAGTTGAATTGTCCGCAAGGAGTGCATTGACAGAAGCGTTCAATTAGAGATAAATTTTGTTCTCATTTCCCTGAAGGTTCAGATAGGCACAGTGTCGTGCAAGGAGTGCGCAGGCCAAAGGAAAGCCTCAGGGTTGCGAACCTGAGCAAAGAACTGAAAGACTGTTGCTGCAGGTGTGCGCAGAGTCAAGGGAGGTTGAACACTTGACATGTTTGCAGAGTTTCTACAAGGAGTGCAAGCAAGGGGTTATAAATTCTAAGAGAGTGAGCAGTTGGGAAAGCTCAGGAGGAGTAGAGCCTTCAAAATTCGTTGAAGGACTACACTGAAAGTTTCGCATCAAGAAATCCTCGAGGAGAGAGGAGCGATGGTCGAGATCTTGTGGAGGAGTCTGTGGAAATCCCGTCAGCCGTCAGATCCGAGAGATTAGTGAGGAGGTTATGGCCACATCAAAGTCCCAGCTCGAAAGGCTGGTGAGCCGTTGGATCAGTAGTTGATTTCCCATTCACTCTTAGATTTAACAGGAGTTGCAACAGGATTAAGCCTTCATAAGTGGGGTGAAGAGTTCTGGAGAGGTCATCAGGATATTGGAGTCATCGAGAATTCCGGGAGCAAAGAAATCACAGTATCAGGAATCGTGATTCACGATATTTCGACGAGCCCAGAACCATCCATCGGCTGGGACGCATGTTGAAATATCCAAAGGAGTCGGGGATCGGAGAATCGAAGTTTTCGAGCAAAAAGAAATCTTGTCATACGGAATCACGATCCGCGATTTCCTGACAAGATCTGAACCGTTCATTTTGAGGACGCATATCAGGAGATCCGGAAGAGTCGGGGTTCGACATATCGAGGGTTGTGAAGATGAGAAACACAGACCCTGTGAAATCGTGAGATGTGAAATCCTGATGGAAGAGTGTGTGGGCCACAGTTAGAGCTAGTGGGGAACAGGTGGCACAATATCGAGAAATCGGGAAATCGGAGTTCCTAAGGTTGAAGGGAACGGGACATCAAAAATATTGAAATCCAGATAGAATCGGAACCGTCCATCTGGTAGGATGCGTGGCAACCATCGGTGTCATCGGGAAAATCCCGACAAGGAGTCAATCCATCGGCGTTTAGGAGTTCATCGGGATATTGGGGATCCCGGTGACAGGTGGTTTGTGCACTTTGAAATTGTGATCCGCGAAACCCTGATTAGTGGGGGACAGCTGGCAGCATAGAGGGGTTGAGGGAAGAGCCGTAGTGGGAGCCAGTTGTCAGCTTGTCGGAGAATCGGTGTTCGAGAAATCGGGAAACCCACGGGTAAGTGTTTTACAACATTGGAAACCCCGAAACCCCGATGGGAGTTATAGCTGCAGTCATATAGAGGAAGTCGTGTGAACCAAGAGCTTAGCCTAGAAGGCTAACAAGAATTTAAGCGCGTCGGGACTTTTGAAGTCCAAAACCCCGATAAGAAGAAACATAAGACTGCGGTCTTATCAAAGCCGGTCGTGTGGACAAAGGGCTTAGCCAGGCGGGGCTAAAGCAACAAAAGGAACGTATCAGAGATCAGGGATTGGTTATTCAAGTTGTCAAAATATCGTGGGTGTCAGAACCCCAATAGAAGGAATCCCGATAGAAGGAAGGGATTCCCTGGAGAGTTTTCTGTGGGAGGAAAATTTCCCGATAGGGAAATAGAAGAACTTCAAGTTCTTTGGGCCGAGGAAGGAGAGAGATCCTATGAGCAGATGCACCCTTGGTTGATGCACCTGCGTCAAGTGGTATCAGAGTGTGTTCTTGTCTGTATATTTCAGGCAAGAGGGGCAAGAGATAAGGAGTACTCTGATACACATCAAGTGGTATCAGAGCTTAGAAAAGCTTCTTTTCTCTCTGTAGCAGAGAAAAAGGAGAATTCACCATGCCACCAAGGAGAAGGGGTAGACAATCACCCGATCCAGAGGAAGAAAGGGAAATGTCCAGAGAAAGAGGTAGGAAAGTGCAGAATCTAGACATGGAGAGAGGAATGCGAAATCTTCATGCCAGAATGGAGGACATGGAGATAAGTGAAAGACGGAAAGTTGATGCAGGAGATATTAATGAATCTGAAAAGGAAGATGATGTTGGACATGAAGAAGAAGATGCAGTGAGTGAACGATTACTAAAATCTGTTGCAAGAATGAGTACCAAGGTAAAAATGGACATTCCAGTTTATGAGGGAAATCTGGATGGAGAAGAGCTTCTAGATTGGATTAGAGCTCTAGACACTTACTTCGACTATGAAGATATCGAAGAGGATAAGAAGGTCAGACATGCTATCACGATATTAAAAGGACATGCAACCTTATGGTGGGATGAACTACAAGCTGACAGGCGTTGCCAAGGCAAGCAGAAGATTAAGAGCTGGGACATGATGATTGCAAAGATGAAGGCAAAATTCATTCCCAGGGATTATCAAATTTCTTTGTTCAGGAGGATGCAGAACCTGAGACAGAAGCGGATGACAGTGAAGGAGTATACTGAGGAATT
>SNQJ01S0033489.1:94249-107403 GCA_010110895.2 Picea sitchensis | reverse complement strand
ATGCTCTCCATCAACATCCTTCCTTAAAATAAATATCTTTGTGCTCAAAATGTTACTCTAACATGATTTCTTAAAAATATATATCTATGCTCGCCATCAACATCTTTCCTTGAAATAAATATCTCTATGCTAATCCAACATGATTTTAGAGGTAAGATAACCTAGGATTGTCATGAAATAACAATTTTATCTAAATATAACTCAGCCACATATGGCTCAATTTACTTGATATTAAATTTTCCTCAATTTTTTATATAATTAAGAAAATTCAACAAATATCTACATGTGGGATAAATCATGAGGACCCTATACCTTTTTTTGAGCTTGATTGATGTAGTGGTCGCTGGATGATAAGAATATTGATGTGTGGATCAGACAAGTGCATAGGTTTCCATCGTTGATTGGAGGAGGAGTATATGTGCCACGTGTACGCATATTAAAGCAATATTTGATGATTGTTTGGATAATGGTGGCATTGTTGTCTCTATTTTGTGTGGCTTTCTTGAATCGAGTCCCTTATAGAGCATGATCTTCACATCAATTCTTTGTTAAGTAACATAATCAATATCATGTCGATGCCAAATGAATTATTGAAGTTGTTAAACTTTCCTTCTTGGAGCTACATGAAGGTTCAGATCCGTTGGATCAACAGTGAGCGCAGTGTACTCTGCATAACACATTCTCAAATACTGCGCACCAAACAGGCTTCACTACAGAGTTCTCAAGACCACTACGCAGTACACAGACTTCTCAGTTTGTTGCGCGTTGTGAATACACACACCTAATGAAATGATTTATGAATGTGGAATAACATAATGCTATGCTTATCACATAAAATCCTAAATAAGACATAAATTCTCAATACACAAATGCTTTATATTAGTGAACTTCGGCACCGTGCGTGAATACAAAATACATTGACAAGATGAGCTTCAGCTCTAATGACTTCTTCTGTCAACTCTTCAGTTGTTGTTGGTTCTCTCTACCTCTCTGCTTCTTCTATATGCATCAACTTCTTCTCTTCATCATTTTCGACTAACTAAGAGACTCGGACTTATAAGGACATTGAATAAGACTTCCTACAGAAGCTAAGACCGACTCAACATTAAAGACTTTCATTAATTCGAATGAATCTTCAACCACATACCAAAGCTTGAGAAGACAAAAATCGACTCCATTTATAACTTCCTGCTTGCCGACTGAATTTGGAGTAAATGTGTGACTTTGCACTTACAGACTGTTAGACTGTCTGACTAAAATTTCGATTGTCTGACAAGCTACTGACAAAATGACTGACAGACAAATCGATGGAGACGTGAAGATCTCACTGACTTCTAATTTACAATTTCCAACACTCCCTATTAATTATAAGTTGGTGGGATTACAAAAGAAGATTACATCAAAAAATTTGAATTTTCATTTTACTGTCTCATATGTTATTGCATGGACTCCCAGATTACTGCACAGATGTGGAAACACATCTCTTTCTAAAGCCTTTGTAAAAATGTCTGCAATTTGTTCTTTTGACCTGCAAAACTCTAAACATATCTCTTTGTTATTCACCAAATCTCCGATGAAATGATATTGTGTATCAATGTGCTTGGTTTTCTTGTGAAACACATGTTCTTTGTTAACATGATGGCTGAATTGTTGTCACAGAATATTTTTGTTGGTTATTGTTGTTCCTGCAACAAATATTTTAACATCCTTCTCATCCATATTGCTTGACAAGTTACACTTGTAGTTACGACATACTCTTCTTCTGCTGAAGAAAGTGTCACTATGGGATGCTTCTTTGGTGCCCATGATACCATACCTGTTCCAAAATGAAATCTGTACCCTGAGGTACTTTTGTTTTCATCTGTGTTGCCTCCACAATCATTGTCAACGTATCCAATGAGTCTAAAATATTCTGAAGTGGAGTACTTAATGCCAAAATCTTTTGTTTCATTCACATATCTCAGGATTCTCTTTCATGCCTTCCATTTTGATTCTTTTGGAGTTCCCATGAACCTTGAAATTAGGCTCACTCCATACATATTATCAGGTCTTGTCGGTGTTAGATACATAAGACTGCTTACCAGTGTTTTAAACAGTGTGGGATCCACCTTGGACCCTTTATCTTCCTTTCTTACCTTCAATCCTGTTATGACAGGTGTTGGTGTTTCTTTTGAATTCACCATATTGAATATTTTCAATATTTCATGCGCATACTTGGACTGAGAGATAAATATGCTAGTTTTGGATTGGTGCACTTATATTCCTAGAAAATATCTCATAAGCCTCAAATAAGCCATTTCAAATTCATCCTTCATGACTGTCTTGAATTCTTCTATGCCAAAATCACCTGTAAATATCAAATCATCCACATATAAACAAACAATTAACACATTACCTTGTTGATTTTATTTGAATTACAATGTTGGCTCATTTTCACTTCTCTGAAATCTATTTTGTGTGAGATAGGAATCTATGCGACTGTACCAAGCTTTCAGAGCTTATTTTAAACCATACAGTGCTTTCTTCAATCTGTATACTTTGTCTTCTTGTCCTGGAACCTCATAACCTTGTGGTTGTTCCACATATACTTATTCTTCTAAGTTTCCATTGAAGAATGTTGACTTTACATCCATCTGATAAACTAGCCATTTTTACTGTGTGGAAATAGCTAACACGGTTCTAATTGTGTCCATGCATGCCACTGGTGCAAATGTTTCATTATAATCAATTCCAGGTTTTTTTGTAAATCCTTATGGAACTAACCTTGCCTTGTACTTTTGTACATTTCCTTCTACATCTTGCTTGGTTTTATAAATCCACTTAACACTTATAACATCCTTGTCTTCAGGTACATCAAACAAATTCCATGTTTGATTTCTCTCTATGCATTTGATTTCTTCATCCATGGCTTGTTCCCATACATCATCTTTGACAACTTTTTCAAAGGTTAATGGGTCATCTATTTTTGAAATTAGAGAAAAAACTAAAAATAAATTTGTTGCGTCTTCATTATAGATGTCGCGCATACTTCTTGTCTTTCTTGGTAACATACTTGCTAAAGTTGGATCTGGAGATGTAGAACTTCTTGGTGCTTTCTACGCTCTAGTTGTAGACTACGCACCTATTGTTCTTACTGGAGTATTCTGCGCGGTAACTTGTGTCGCAGTGCCAGGTGTAGACGGGACTTCGCACTGACTTTTGCATGGTGTTTGAACCACTTCATATTCTATGCCATCATGCACAATAGCATTAATGATCTTAACTGTCTTTTCTACACTCCCATCCCATGCTTCATTCAATACAAATCGAACATCGTTGTTGATTATGAATTTTCTTGCGACAAGGTCATACAGTTTGTATCCTTTTTTTCTTCAGAATACCCAACAAATATACATTTTTGTCCTTTGTTTTCCATCTTCCTTCTCAGCTCATATGGAACATGTGTGTATGAGAAGAAACCAAAAACTTTTAAGTGCGGCACATTATGATTTGAATCTGTCGAGGCTTCCTGAGGAACTCTATTCCTCACACTCTTTGTCGGACATCTGTTTAAAATGTATACTGCAGTCGCTACTGCCTCAACCCACTACTCATTTGACAAATGTTTGGTTGTCAACATACTGTGCACCATTTCCATGATGGTTCTGTTCTTTCTTTTTGTGACACCATTTTGTTGTGGTGTGTATCGTGCAGTAAATTGCCTATAGATGCCATGAACTTTACAAAATTTCTGAAATTCTCTTGAAATGTATTCTCCTCCTCTGGCCCTTCTTAGACACTTGATGAAATAACCACTCTACTTCTCTACAAGTGATTTAAACTGCTGAAAACAACCCAATGTGTCAGATTTATGCTTTAGGAAATAAATCCATGTCTTTCTTGAGAAATCGACAATGAATGTTAGAAAATAAGTATTTCCTCCTATAGATGGAGTTTGCATTGGTCCACAAATTTCTGAGTTACTATTTCTAGTGGAGCTTTTTCTCTGTAAGACTTGCCAACTAGAAATGATTCTTTGTGTTGCTTGCCAAATATGAAACCTTCACATATCCTTTCTAGTTTTTCAATCAATGGTAATCCTTTTACCATATCCTCTGTGTGTAGCAGCTTCAGACGCCCAAAGTTCAAATGTCCAAATTTGAAATGCCATAACCATAAATCATCCTGTATTTCAGATTAGAATGTTGCCTTCATCTTTGCGCCATTTTCTCCTTTCTTGATAATGCACGCACTATTTCYTTCATTAGAACTGTGCACRCTTTYTRTTGTAAATGCAGTGTCTGACTGCACAATTTTTCCTTTATCAACAATTTGCGATGTATTCTTCTTCTTGAATTGATTTTATGTCAATGGGAACATTCTCTTACTTATCATATGGATTTTTGCAATAATAAGATTCCTTGGGCATTTATACATGATCACACAGTGATTATATTCCATGTAGATTATGTATCCTTTTTGTAACAGTTGCCCTATACTCATCAGATTATGCTTCAGACCAAAAACATAATATACATTTGACATAACTTTTTCTTCTCCTTGTCTGGTTAAAATGTTTATACTGCCTTTCCCTAAGACAGTGACTTGGATATCTGTTCCAAGTGTAACCTTGGTTTAGACTGACTCATCCAAACTAGAAAACAATTCTATGTTTCATGTCATGTTGTTACTGTAGCCTAAATCTAAGTACCATATGTCACATGGACTTGCTTGAGAAACATTGCATTCAATTGGTGAAACTATATTAGGTATTTCTACTGCGCTAGGCACAACTACAACGTGTTCCATAAACATAGGGCAAGTTTGGTTATTTGCGTTGTGTGACTGATCTTGACTTTGCTTGTTCTGAGTATACTGTGTCTTTCTGCACTCATATGCATAATGTTGATACTTTTTACAGTAATGGCATTGAATCTTTGATTTGTCAGTTCTTTGACAACCTAAATGGTCGGTACTTGGGTTTTGACCTCTTCCACCAATATTTCCAGGATTGCTACTGCATCCACTTCTGTCAGAATTTTTTCCTCTACTTATAGAGATAGATATCCACCCTCATCTTCCAAGACCTATATATGATTTCACTGAAAATGCATTTTCTAATGACATATTTGACCTATTCAAATATGTCCCTTATAATTCATCTAAACTGAACTTACTCAAGTCGTCGCCTTCTTCTAGAGTCACAACAAGGGTATAAAACTTAGGAGGAAGACTCCTAAATACCTTCTCAAAAACTTTTATGTCATCTATGGTTTCACCATGAGACTTAATCTGATTTATCAAGCCAATGACATGGGTGTAGAATGAATCTACTACATATGAATCTTTCATTGACATACTTTCAAAATATCTTCTAAGAATCTGCAATTTTGTAGTCTTTACTTTGTCCATAGCTTGATAAGAAGTTTGTAATATGTCCCATGATTCCTTGGCTTTCTTTGTTGATGAAACTCTTAGAAGCATGCTCTCATGCATGGATTTATGTATGTAAAACAATGCCTTTCCATCCTTCTTTCTTTGATCTTTCAAGAGATCTCTCTCACCTTGTGTGAGGGAATTATATGTTCCATGATCTACTGGTTCCACATAGCCATTATCGACTATTTCCCATACATCTTGACCTTGGAAAAAAACCTTCATGGTCAAGGACCACATCTCATAATTCTTGCGCGTAAAAGTGGGAGGTTGTAGATTTGAGGTAGAAGCCATATTTGAAGGTTGAGATCTATTGGATCAAAAGTGCGCGAAGTGTACTCTGTGCAACGTAGTTTCAAATATTGTGCACCAAACAAGCTTCACTACAAAGTTCTCAAGACCACTGTGCAGTACACAGACTACACAGTTTGTTGCGAGATGTGAGTACACACACATAATGAAATGATTTATGAATGTGGAATAACAAAGTGCTATGCTTAGCACATAAACTCATAAATAAGACAAAAACTTGTCAATACACAATGCTTGATATTAATGAACTTCGACACTGTGCGTGAATACAAAATACAATGACAAGATGAGATTTAGCTCTAATGACTTCTTATGTCAACTCTTTAGATGTTGTTGGTTCTCTCTACCTCTTTACTTCTTCTCTATGCATCAATTTCTTCTCTTCAACATTTTTGACTAACTAAGAAACTCGGACATATAAGGACACTCACTAAGACTTCCTACAGAAGCTAAGACCGACTCAACATTAAATACTGTCATTAATTCAAATGACTCTTCAACCACATACCAGAGCTCAAGAAGATAGAAATCGGCTCCATTTATAACTTATTGCTTGCAGACTTTGGTGTAAATTTGTGACTTTGCACTTACAGACAGTGAGACTGTCTGATTGACATTTCGGTTGTCTGACAAACTACTGACAATATGACTGACAGACAAATCGACGGAGACATGAAGATATCACCAACTTGTAATTTACAATTTCCAAACCTACAGCTCCGACACGAACGATAAGAGATAAAACAAGAGTTGAGATGGATCAAGGTTTAAGATCTAATAGTTGTTGAGGATATCAAACAAGTAGCAAAGTTTGGAGACAGAGTTGGTCCTGGGGGTTTCAAAATGATTGATTTGTTCCTCGATCCTATTGCATCCATGAAGAGGATTTCAACATCTCAGTTTAGAATTCGTTGAGAGGGAGCACAACAAAATTAAAGAATTGAAATCACTGAGATAAACACTCCATTTAACTCGTAGAGTTGAGATGGTTGGGATGAGGATGCATATATTCCCAAGGGGCCACATATATGTGAGGACCCTCATTGAAATCAAAGATATTTGTGGAGGGAAGATCTAAATATTATTTCCATCTGATGGAGGAGGAGCTATACATAATGACAAAAAAAAAATTACAACATTCTTAGCAATCTCTTCATAGAAAAATACAAATCTCTCTAGGCCTACATTTCACTTAAAAAAAAAATCAACTCGTAACCACTAAATTGGAATTCAATTTCTCTTCCACTGTCTGTGTTCATCAGAACCAAAGAGTTTGATTATTTTCTTTTCTCAACCCTATGGATTGATATTGAGGCTGCTATAAAATTTGAAGTGGCATAAACATATGTTTACTTAGGGAAAATTTTAGGGTCTATATATAGCCCATGGCTAATTTTCCATGTTTTTTTCCAAAAATAAAATATTAGGGAATTTCCATAAATTGTATAGAATAAAATTAATTTGACTTTAAAATAACCCAAATTTTATGGAAACTATATAAAATCCTTAGAAATTTGAATATTTTTAGGACTAACAGAATTCCCCAAAGTTTCTACATTCTAATATAAATTTCCATCCTTAAAACTATCCCTCACTTTAAGTCCTACATTTTTCTTTATAACAATGACCACATAAATTTTGAAATTCTAATTCATTAAAAGAGCAATAAATATAGTCACAAACCTTTCAATATACATGTATTCTCTCCATGACCAAGAATTTTGGTTCCCATTTGTACAATCACAAAGATAAGTAGCACAATGATCCTTACTTTGATATTGAGACCACGATCTAGTATGCTAGACTTTGCTTCGATCTCCACCCAACAAGAGCATACAGGTCTAGTATGCTAGACTTTAATTCGACCTCCAAACAACAAGAGTATACATGTCGCTTCTTTTTAATTTACTCCAACCCAACCTCAAATAAAGCTAGTGGAGCTGCAATAAAAAACAGTGAGAACTCATCAAATATGCAGCTTACTATGGATTTCCAAGCAATTTGATATAAAAAATTTGGAGGAAAAGGCCTAAAGCCATATTATCTATTCTTTCTCATTGTATCCATTTGAGTGATACAAATACATAATACAATAATGAAACCATCTCAATTTTTCTCACATCGATACCTTATCAGGAGATAAGGTAGGAGGAGACAAAATAAAAATCTAGAAACACACTTAGGATAAAAACTATATCCTAGAATGTGAAATACAAAGGTGGTATACGAGGATTTCATGATTGTATATAAGTAAGAGGCTAACAAGAATAAATTTATTTATTATTTGCTCGGAAGAACATGTATGCTACAAGGCCAAATAAGTGCTTTAATGCTCCACGTGGAAGGGTTTAAGGTAAGATCTATCACCATCCCTTTGATCATTAAATTTTATGGCTTATGCATTAAGATAGGACATCATAATGGCTCTTATCTTTTTCTTGTCTCATCTTTAAGTTCACCTTGTCTAGCACAGGCGGATCAATCGTCCATTGTAACCTTGAAGATTTTCTTCAAGCCCTAAGTAGTGCTTCAGGGGTAATCCTCCAAGTAAATTTCAACTCTGCTCTTCATAAACCCTAGACGTCACATTGAGGTGAAGTAATGACACCATTTCCTTCAAGGCACTAGTTTCTCTAATCTCTTCAACTACCCAAAAACTTAAAAATAATCTTTTACCCTCTGTTTGTTTTTCTTGTTTTGAGCCTCATTGCTTATCTCTTCAATTATATAACTCATCGATTTTATTATAATCTGTTGGAAAGTGAAAACTAATTGACCTAAATTGGTCTAGTTGGTTCACGGTGGTTTCTTCAACAATATCTTGTTGGAACCACTCAACATATATATGGGTAGCATTAAATGCAATTTGTTTCATGTAACTAAAGGAGAGATTTGTATAAATATCAATGCCTCATAGGTATTTGATGAGAAGGGGCTTCAGGTCCTCTCCCAGGCTGCCCCTAGTTGCCATGTTGTGGTTGTAATCTCCTAGTTCCTGATAATGAAATGATTATTCCATTGTCCCATGGATGTTTCCCTCTGGAGGTTAGAGGCTTTTACCACGTAAATCCTTTGTCTTATGTGTGATTGAATGGATGTTTGTTTGTCTCTTTGTTTTCTGCATTCTCTGCTACATATATGTGTGATCTCTGTGGATGTTTCAGGCCCAACAATTGGTATCAGAGCTCGGGTGAGAGAAATTAGAGGAAGATTGAAGCAGAGGAAACAATGAGTCGTAAAGGACAATGTTGGTTGGAGGTCCGTGAAGTGAGGAAAGTGGTGGTGCAAGAACATGAGTTGAATGAGCCAAGGATTTGTTCAGTCTGGCTTCAATCATGGAGATGACTAGCAACGCTGTGTAGTGAGCTTCAACTTCGATCCCATCAGCTAGTCCATCGTTTCTTGGGATATGACGTGGTGCTACATGATGGAATTGATCATTGCACTAATCATTGGTGCAAGTTCAGAGGGGATATTGTGCACCTACAAGCTCAACAAGAACTTGGACGTTAAGGTTGCCATCATAGAGAGTTGGTGAACTCCGGCAGTTGGGCGTGGCTAGATGTCCAGCTATTCTCAACCATGGCCAAAGGAAAGAGATAGTGGCGTCGCCTGAGAGAACCTCGAGGGCGTGCTGGATTGGAGAACCCTGAGGGCATGCTCGATTTGGTAGAGGATTATACCTGTGGCCTACTGCCATCAATGATCACAAGGAAGTTTGTAGGCATACAAGTCTAGTCCAAGAAGCATGAGAATAGAGCCTCATGCAGGAGAAGATGAGTGACATCCATTGGAGGATACCTTGGAGAAATATTTCAGCCTGGAGGATTGGAGCACCAGATCTTCTATCTAGAGAACAACAACGTGGAGGAATTGTAATTCTCATGGCTTTGTTCATTTATATGAATTGAAGTGAGTCATGATTTCTATGTCTTTGAGAAGCCACCAATGTCTGAACAGTCACTGATGCTATGCAAAAACGAGATAAGTGTTAAATATAATGTAACCTCAACAGTCTGACTGTACACTGCCAACTGTACTGGCCAGTTGTACTTTCTATTTTTGTCTTGCTTCAGCCTATTTAGCTCAACCATCTTCCATTACATTGTAATCTCTTCACAACTTCTTTAGATTAACTTCTTCATACATTCCAATATACTGTTCTATTCTTTTCTCACTGCATCTCTCTTTGCTTCACAATTTATCATGGTATCAGAGCTTCAGCAGTAAGCCTCTTCACACAGTCTGGAGAGCAACTCGATCCTCACAGCGCAGAGCTTCACGGATCTTGAGAGCACGCGACACAGTCTCTTTCACAAGGTTTGGAGAGCAGTCCGTCATACTCTCGAAAGATCCTCGCAGGAAACTTCCACAAGGAAGCAGAGCGTACCACGCTCAAAAGATCAAGGAAGCAGAGACTGAGAAAGAAGTAACAGTAAATATTCTTGCACCTCTTTAAAGAATCGTCAAAGATTGACGAAGAAGAGCTGTAGAACGGAAGATCGTTTAAAGAACTCGAAGAATTTGTTCAAATTCGTTAAAGATTCCTACAGAAGGCAGAATCGCTTAAATTTTTTCGAAATTCGCACAAATCTGTCAAAGATTGAAGCAATGAACAAAGAATTCGTGTATTTCTTTCAAATCTTTGAAAGATTCACGAATCGTTCTTCCACAGGAGTAAAGAACGTGTCTCAGGTGCAAAGAACCGCCATTGAAGCCGTAAGATTTGTCCTACAAATGCATCTAGATTGGGAAACCAGCTCAGAAGGGACAAAGAGAGTGCGGAAAGGGCGAAATAATTTCAAGTTGTTAGATCTTGTGCAAAGGACTGACAGCTGTTGGATCAACGAGAAGGTGCACGAGATTTAGTCCTCTGGAGCGCCAAGGAGAAATTCTTGACTTGTGAAGTCGCGACATCATCTGAACCGTCCATCCTGGACCATTGGATCGAAAAATATCGTGAGCCATCAATCTTATCTCATCGCAAAATCGGGAATCGGGAGTTGGACGAGCAAAGGAGACTGCTCTCCAAAAAACTCCGATACGCGATATTAAGAAATCCCGAGAGGACCTGTGAGCTGTCCATCTTAGAGGACAGGTGGCAGCAGATCTAGGCCATCACTCCATCGACATTTTGGAGTTCGGGATATCGGAGGTCTCGTTGACAAAAGACACTCCATGGCGAAACTCGCGAAATCGCGATTCACGATATCGCGATAAGATCACAGCCGTCCATCTCAGAGGACAGGTGGCAGCAGATCCAAGTGCCATCAAATTGGCATATCGAAGTTCGCGGTTTTGAAAGACCATCGTAACAAGAGCTCTAAACTCGTGAAATCGTGATTCCCAAAATAGCGATCAGATCTCAGCCGTCCATTTGACCAGACATGTGGTGAACATCAGGGAAACTGTCGGCGTTTCGGCATTCAGGGTTTCAAGTTGACAGAGAAGTTGTGTCAACGGAGCATCACAAGTCGCGATATCCCGAGGTTGAATCAGGATAGTTCATCTTGTGGGGACACGTGGTGTAAATACGAGGACTCGAGAAAAGTCCCAAAAAGGAAAGGGCCATCGGCATATCGGGATTCGGCAAATCGTGAATCCTGAGGACAAGAAGCACAAGCATTTCAAAACTACGAAGTCCAAAATACCGATAGGAGGAAAACTCTGTCGTGGGGCCGAGCTCAACTGTGAAGTCTCAAATTCGCGAGGAGAAATCAAGACCATCCATCTATTAGGACATGTGGAGGCAATCAACGCAATCGCGAAATTTCCCGAAAGGAAAGCGCCATCGGTAAATCGGAGATCGGGGAATCGAGGAGTCAAAAGAACTCATCATCAGAACTCGCAAAATCCCGATTCGCGATATCCCGATAAAATCTAGACCATCAGATCACACAAGATCTAGACCGTCAAATTGTCCAAAGGAAATTTTTCGCATTTCGGCGATTTGAAAGTCAAAGAGACGGAAAAGCCCGTAGCACTTTAACAGTAAGGCGTGTGGTCACATTGCAAGGAGACTAAAGGAAAATCCATGCCCAACAATCTCCCTTCGGCCATCGACAAATCGACAAATCAGCGATTGGAGGTAAATCCAAAATTTCCCTCTGTTTTTTATTCTGCAATTTTTTTTTATGGCGTCATCTAGCAACTTAGGACCAACTTAGGGTCCGATTCTTCTGGGAAAGAATTATGAGTTTTGGTCTCTTCGGATGAGATCATTCTTGAAAGCACAAGAGTGCTGGGAACCAGTGGATCTTGGATATGTGGAACCGGATCCAGCCGCCCTCGCTGCCATGACAAATGCGCAGAGAATTGCTCAGGCAACACTGAGGAACAAAGAAAATAAAGAACAATTCTGGATTCAAAACTCTGTGGATGATTCGATTTTCTCGAAAATCACAGGCGTTGGTACTTCAAAACAGGCCTGGGACATCCTTAAATCTTCCTACCAAGGAAATGACAGGGTCAAAACAATTAAATTACAGACCTTGTGGACACAATTCGAGACTCTAAGGATGACAGAGTCCGAAACTGTAGATCAGTTCATGACCAAAGTCATGGGAATCGTGAACCAGATCAGACTGATTGGTGAAACCATCACTGATCAACGAATTGTTGAGAAAACTCTCAGAAGTCTACCTAGGAAATTTGAAATGGTTGTAACAACAATCCTTGAATCCAAGGATCTGTCAAGTTTTTCAATAGATGAATTAATTGGTTCTCTGGTGACACATGAGACCAGACTGCATCTCACAGATGAGTCAATCTCCAATGCTTTCAAAACTCAATTCTCCTTCAGCAGAGGGAGAGGCAGAGGAATAAGCTGAGGTTACCAAGGAAGAGGGAGCAATCAAAGTAATTCTCATTCCACTGGAGGTAACAGATATCAATATCCGAATCAGAATTTCCAAGGTCAAAGACATCAGCAACAAAATCAACATCAGAATTTCCATCCTGATAGAGGTAGAGGGAGAAGATAAAATGACAAAACAAGCATACACTGCTATTACTGCAAAAAGTATGGGCACTATGAATCTGAATGCAAGAAGAAGCAAGCAGATCAACTCTCAGGCAGAGCACATGTGTCAAGTCACACGGGAGAAAACTCAGGAGGTATGTTTCTCTCATGTCACAAGACTGAACAGCAACCTAAAGATCTCTAGTTGCTGGACAGTGGATGCAGCAATCACATGACAGGTAACAAAGAATTACTTTCATGCATTGATTCATCAATATCATCTGATATTACACTTGGAAATGATTATTTAGTGAAAGTTCAAGGAAAAGGAACTGTTCCTATTCTTACTAAACAAAATGTAAAGAAAGACATAAACAATGTCTATCATGTACCAGATCTGAAACATAATTTGCTAAGTGTAGGACAGCTCATTGAACATGGCTATAAGGTACTCTTTGAGGGAGCA
>SNQJ01S0033489.1:69310-92769 GCA_010110895.2 Picea sitchensis | reverse complement strand
AAGAGGGAGTGTTAAATATAATGTAACCTCAACAGTCTGACTGTACACTGCCAGCTGTACTGGCCAGCTGTACTTTCTATTTTTGTCTTTCTTGAGCCTATTTAGCTCAGCCATCTTCCATTACATTGTAATCTCTTCACAACTTCTTTAGATTAACTTCTTCATACATTCCAATATATTGTTCTATTCTTTTCTCACTGTATCTCTCTTTGCTTTACAATTTATCAATAAGGGTCACCTTACATTGGCGCAGGTCTTGAAGATCGGGTATGGGGATTGGATCTGGGCATGAGCGACAAAGGAACCTACTGTCAAATTTTTTGACGGCTCTTGTTGTATGAATTGTGTTGTGGCAATAGGTCACATGAAATCCGACAACATGAGAGGGATCTTGTTGAATTACGGTTGGTTGCAGAGAGGTGGACCGCACGTCTAACCTTTTGGATTCTTGACCTCTGACCCATTGGGAGGAGTGACAACATCTGTGTGCTCTTTTTCCATGTAAATAAATCTGCATGAAGTTTCAGATGTATTTTCTGTATTAGCTACCGATTGGACATTCAAACGCGTACACATATGGAAAAGTAAACAATATGCTTTATACTTTGAAATATTTTCTTTTTCAAAAGAGTGGATCGAGACAATATTGCATGGTGGAGGTATAATATGAATGAATTTATGCATTTAATAAACCTTTTGATTAATTAAAAACAAAATTATTCAATTTTGTTTTTTGGAATTGAGATGAAATCATTCATCCATATTTAAGCTCGGTTTTATAAGCTTTGTTTTTGGTCACGTGAGGAAATGCAAAAGGTGTGTAAGTTTGAGGTGGAGGTGCTCTGAGGATTCTAGCTTCAGGTGATCAATGTAAACTGAGGTGGTGCCCTTAGTGGCAAGCATGGCATGACAAAGTCACCATTGTGATCAGGCAATTGATAAGAGAAGTGTTGGTAAATGGAAGCAACCAAAGAAACGATAATAGTTAAAGTTAGCTATGAACATTTATTTGTTATAGAGTTGAAAATTTATTATATGTAATTGGGCATATAGTTGTAATACCTGAATAGCGTACCCCTATTTTCACCGGTAAATTCTAGACGTAGGCTTAGGTGATAGGGGTGTGTTTCACGTCATGTTTCTCGTAGTTTGATGTCCATGAAATTGCATGTAATGAATCCTCTTTAGGCTATGTGTAACTCTATTGTAAATTGGCCTCGAGGTAAGCGGTGAACGCTTACTTGGCCGGCTTGTCCGGATTTGGTCAAGGGGATGTTCATGTTAAGGTGGAGCTATGGGACTCCATTTAAAAGGTGCCTCGAGGTGAGTTGGTGTCAAGCTCACTTGGCAGGCTTTGTCATTGTTTTGGCAAAGGTCTTGAACACAGTGTTCGAAGTGGAACACTGTAGGTGCGCAAGATCGCGATAGAAGAGTTGTTTTCAAAGCTCAAGTGATTATTGTATGGCGTGGATCTAGACCAAACAATTGTACAAGATGTAGATTCCTTCATGGTGAGCCAAGATTTACAAGAAGTGAATGTAACCATTGTGTTTATGGTACTCACTATTTTGGTGTTTAGATTGTTGATGATATGCTTGTAGCAAGCAGTAGCATGGTTAAGATCAATAGGTTGGCTCAATTGACTTAGATGTAGGAGATGAAGGATCTGGGAGCAACGAAACAATTTTGAGCATGGAATACACAGAGACGGGAAAGGTGATTTTTTTGGTCATTTTTTTGGTTATCACAACGTGAGTGCGTGGAAAATACACTCATAAATTCAGTATGAATTTAACATGAAACCAATAGAAATCTTTTAGAATCTTTCTTCAGGTTTATGTCGTATGCTGGTAAAGTGTATAAGTTTGTGATGAGAAAATCAAATATTTCACTTGCAGGGAGTTGTCAGTGGTCACATGAAAAATCCAGGTGGAGTAGTGAAATGGGTGCTTCAGGTTTTTGAAAGCACTGGTATCACCTATCTTTAGATTGAAAGAAGGTGATGAATGGACAATGGCATGACATCGTTTTAATTATTGTCAAGGTGGATATTGTTGGAAAGTGAAAACTAATTGACATGAATTGATCTAGTTGGTTCACGGTGGTTTCTTCAACAATATCTTGTTGGAACCACTCCGCATATATAGAGGCAGCATTAAATGCAATCTGTTTCATCTAACTGAAGGAGAGATTTGTATAAATATCAATGCCTCATAGGTATTTGATGAGCAGGGGCTTGAGGCCCTCTCGCGGGCTACCCCTGGTTGCCATGTTGTGGTTGTAATCTCCTAGTTCATCATATAATGAAATGATTCTTCCATTGTCTCGTGGATGTTTCCCAAGGTTAGAGGGTTTTACCAAGTAAATCCTTTGTCTTCTGTGTGATTGAATGGATGTGTGTTTGTCTCTTTTTGAATGGATGTGTGTTTGTCTCTTTGTTTTCTGCATTCTCTGTTGCATATATGTGTGATCTATGTGGGTGTTTCAGGCCCAACATAATCATCATTTACTTTTTGTTGAGGGTTCCATTGCAATTATCTCGCTAATTTATTTCATCTAAGAAAACCCTTGGGATATCTTCATTATTTTGCAAAAGTGATCTATTGTTTGGTAGCCTTAATTACCTCCTATTACGTCACACTATATACAAGATTAATTTTGCATGGGTTTATTTGAAGTACGCATCTATTCTTGAATGACATAGCAAGTGAGTCTTATTCCAATATGTTTATGATATCAGGTCATTCCCTAAACAAAATACTACCCAACGGCTGGTCTCTTCACTTCATTGGATCGTATGTTTCTGATATCACGTCATTCCCTAAAAAAAATACTACCCAACTGTTGGTCTCTTCACTTCATTGGATCATTGTCTACCTTCAATGGTATATCCCCTACTAATCCTCCATGGAAAAAACTTGCAGGTATGTCGAAATCCTAGATACCCTTCATACTGGTTTTAATTATGGTTTACAACCCCTTTTCTTATCTCTCTTGCTTGGTTGGTGATCCACATTGCATTCCTACCATGTCTGGAATTTCAAATATATTTTTCTGCATTCCTACAGGTACAGTTGTTTGTTTTTCATGTTTATCATTTTAATTTTTGAGTAAATTGATGAGTGTACAATTTTTATGTGTTGTTATATTACCCTCTCAATTTTTTTGTCTTAAATTTTTAAATGTACAATTTTCTACAATAAAAAAAATATATATATAAAGACAATCAGAACAAGAACTTGAATCTGAGAAGTTTGGGCATTTTGCTAACAAATGTTGGAAGAAACAGGCAGATGCTGGAAAGCACTCTACACATATCACAAATGAGTCCAAGGATCATCAAAATCCTGTGTTTTTGACCTATAACGTCACTCAGGAATGTGCAAATGATATTTGATTTTTGGATAGTGGTTGCAGTAACCACATGACTGGTAATAAAGAATTATTTTATTCCATTGATACTAGTATTCAATCTAAAGTCAAACTGGGAAATGACTATAAGGTTACAGTCAATGGTAAAGGTATAGTTCCAGTTTACACTAAGAACAATCAGAGAAGAAATATTGATGATGTTTACTTTGTGCCTGGTTTAAAATGCAATCTTATCAGTGTTGGATAGTTGTTGGAGAAAAAGTACAGAGTGTTCTTCAACAACAAAGTATGTACTATCTATGATAAATTACCTAGCAAATAGTTGATTGCAAAAGTAGAGATGACCAAGAATAGAATGTTTCCACTTGTTATGCTTATAGAGTAGAGTCGTTCTTTGAATGCTTATAAAGCTGGAAGTTTAGATGAATCTTGGTTATGGCATTTAAGATATGGTCATTTACATTTTGGTGGCTTAGATTTGTTACAGAAGAAACAAATGGTGAAAGGGTTACCTTGTATTCAACAACCTGCAAGCTCTTGTGAGAGTTGCATACTTGGAAAACATCACAGAGAGAAATTTGTTTCAAGTGTTTCCTACAGAGCAAAAGCTCCTTTGGAAATTGTCCACACGGATTTATGTGGACCTATGCAAACACCTTCTTTAACTAGTTGTGTTTATTTTATGACTTTCATTGATGATTTCGGTAGGAAGACTTGGTTGTATTTGTTGAAACAGAAGTCTGAAGCCTTTGATGTTTTTAAGAAATTTAAGTCTATGGTTGAGAATGAGAGTGGTCGAACAATTAACATCTTCAGGTCTAACAGAGGAGGTGAGTATAAATTGAATGAATTCATTGAATTTTGTGGTCTTCATGGAATTAAAAGGCAGTTTACTGCTTGATATTCTACATAACAGAATGGAGTGGCTGAAAGGAAGAATCAGACCATCATGGATATCGCTCGAATCATGTTGAAAGAGAAGCATCTTTCAAATGAATATTGGGGAGATGCGGTTCTTTGCTCTGTTTTTATATTGAATAGAAGTTCGACCAAGACCGTGAGGGATCGTGTACCTCAGGAAGCATGGGATGGTGAGCCTTGCAATGTTTCTCATTTCATAATTTTTGGATGTGTTGCATTTGCACATGTACCTACAGAAATGAGGAAGAATTTGGATGACAGAAGTGAGAGATGTATTTTTGTTGGATACAGTGAAGAGTCTAGGGAATATAAACTCTATAATCCCATCACCCAGAAATATGTAATCAACAGAGATGTTCAATTTAAAGAAGATGAAGCCTAGGATGGAAGTATTGGCAAATCAATTTTAGAGGGAGTTGTGTTACCCCGTGAAGATGATGATGGAGCTGAGCAGGCTGAAGATGATCGACGTATGGTTCCACATGCACATACACCTGCAACAAGAAGTCCAACAAGGCTAGCACCAGATTTCAGCCCATCTCAATTTAGAACGCCAAGAACTCATGAGCGTGGTGAGCCATCTGGATATGGTGGACATCAATCAAATTCATAGGTAAGTAGTGAATCAAATCCCACTTTAGCTTCATTAAGAAACAGATTTAAAGGGAAGAAGACTAAAATCTTAAGAGAATTGTATGATCAAAATGAAGAAGTAGATCAGATTTCAAATTTTTCATTAATGGCATGTGATCCTGTAAGTTTTGATGAAGCTGCTAAAGAGGATGTTTGGATAAAAGAAATGGATGAGGAGATTGATTCCATTGAAAGAAATCACACTTGGGATCTTGTTCATTTACCTTAAGGTAAGAACAATATTGGTGTTAAATGGGTTTATAAGACTAATTTGAATGCAGATGGTCAATTTGAAAAATACAAGGCAAGACTTGTAGCTCAGGGGTTTAGTGAGCAACCTGGTATTGATTACAATGAAACATTTGCTCCTGTAGCAAGAATTGACACTGTAAGGATGGTCTTAGCTATTGCAACTCAGAATAGATGGATCATGCATCAGATGGACGTCAAGTCTGCATTCTTGAATGGATATTTGGAAGAAGAGGTTTATGTAAGACAACCTCTGGGTTATGAGATTGATAAGCATAGAGATAAAGTTGATAAGTTGAGGAAAGCCTTGTATGGATTGAAGCAGGCATCCAGAGTTTGGTATAGCAGAATTGATGAATACCTGATCAGTGTTGGATTCAAGAGAAGTCCAAGTGAACCAACTCTGTATACAAAGGTGAACCAGGAAGGTAAAATTTTGATTGTCTGTTTGTATGTTGATGACCTGATTTTTACTAGAGATCTATCTGTAGAAGACTTTAAAAATGCCATGAAAACAAAGTTTGAGATCACTGATTTAGGTTTAATGAAATTTTTTCTTGGAATTGAAGAGGATCAATCTGATGATGGCATTTTCATTTATCAAACTAACTATGAAAATGAAGTGCTGAAAAGGTTTAGAATGTTGAATTGCAAGCCAGCTGCAACACCAATGGCAACTGGTATTAAATTGAGCAAGTATGATGAAGGATCATATGTTAATCCAACCCTATATAAGAGGCTGGTTGGAAGCCTTATGTACTTAACAACAACCAGACCTGACATTATGTTTGTTGTGAGTTTGATTTCCAGGTTCATGGAGACTCTGAAGAGTACTCATTGGCAAGCAGGAAAGAGGATCCTGAGATATGTTGCTGGAACAACTAATTTTGGTATCCGATACACATCAAGCTTAAACTTTGAGTTGATCGGAAATACTGATAGTGATTTTGCAGGTTCCATCGATGACAGGAAAAACACATCTGGGTATATTTTCAGTCTTGGATCTGGAGTAGTGGGATGGGCATCAAAGAAACAACCCATTGTGACTCTATCTTCCACTGAGGTAGAGTATGTTGCAACAGTTGCAGCTGCATGTCAAGCTGTATGGATGAGAAGGGTCTTGAATGAACTGTTGCATGACCAGCACAATGCAACTCAAATTGTCTGTGACAATAAATCTTCCATTGCGCTGTCAAAGAATCATGTATTTCACAAACAAAGTAAGCACATTGATACAAGGTATCATTTCATTCGAGAGCTGGTAACTGGTAAGGAGATTTTTGTTCAGTTTTGCAGATCCGAAGAACAATTTGCAGACATATTTACAAAGCCTTTGGGAAATGAACCGTCAAGATTATTACAACTGGAATGAACCGCTCAATGTGTTGTCTACCAAAGACAAACTCCACACCTGTGCTCCAGAGTACAGCCTGGTTTAATTTTAGGGTCACCTTTCAATTTCATTAATTAACAAGTGATACATCATGCCATTGTAATTTGCCACCTCTAGGCTTCGCTATGTATGGTGTTAAATCTTGCATAAGGCCTAACTCTGTTAGATTAGAGATGTAACCAAATCATCAAAACAAGACATTAGAGATGTAACCAAATCATCAAAAGGAAGACTATCGAGCTGTATTACTATGCATTATTTTGTTTATTAGCCTCGGTGTGATGAGTACTTTTCCAAAGTGATCTTTTCCAATGCTCTAACGGATGGTGTATTACGACGCATTATTTTGTTTATCTCTTTTCAAAGTGATCTTTTCCAACGCTCTAACGGATGGTGTAGAATATGAAATGACTAAAATGCCCTACTTTTGCCCGTCTTGGTTGGAATCCGGTGAAAAAAATTTGTACAGTGAATGAATAAACCAAAAAAATTGTACTATGAATGAATCCTATTGGTCATTGTACTATGAATGAATAAACCATTAATCTTATTGGTTGGAATCTGGTGAAAAAAATTGTAATATAGTTCAATAAATCATTAATCATATCAAAATTGTAATTTTAAATTCTCATCTTGATCCAAATTATCAATTTGGAAATCATTAATCATATAAAAATTGCAATTCTAAAATTCTCACATTTTAAATTTGGAATTTAAAAATATTGCATTTCAACTATTGGATTTGGATAAAATGACGGTAGAAATGAAGAAATATAAAATGAGGATGGAAATGAAGCGAACTAATTGAAGATTAGTCCACACCCTCGTGAACTATTTTAAGAGATTTGTCCATTTCTCTCTTCTTCAGCCACCCGTGTATTGACTTAAAGTCTTTGAACCTAGTATGTTCATACATCCATTAATTCTATATAAAATCATGGAAAGAAAAAAAACAATATCTGCATGGATCCCTTGCCCTAGAGTGGGGCCACAGGATAGTTCGTCAATCGTAATCCCTATTCCAATCATTAATCCGGACCAAACCAACCTTCAGTATTCCAACTCTGCGAAACGTTTGAGAGCGCAAATTTTGCTAAATTTACAAGATGCGTCTACAAGCAAAATTGTTGGGAACTCCAGGTCGGATCATTTCATCTAACACCTCCATTCTTACACTTCGTTGACCCCAGCAGAGGCCCTAAATAAAACACAATGGCTTTGCACTGCATAAGAAATTATTACAAGAGGAAAGAGAAGCAAGGATTGCATAAGACGTTTGATAGTCTTTAGCTTTCCTTATCGAATTAACTCCTATTTGGTCAGGCCCAAAGGAAAGAAGCTACCATTACTTTTCATCTTTGTGTGGTTGATTAATTGCATTGTTTTTCTTTATTACTAATATATATATATATATATATATATATATATATATATTTCCTTAAGGGTCATTTCGTTTTTACCTATCAGGGTGGATTCCTCATCAGCAACTTTTACACGATCTATTAAGATGAAGATGGAAATTTAAGAAGAGAAAATTGACAACAAATGGGTATTGCATCTCACTTCAAATGGGTATTGTATTGAGTCGTGTTTATAGTGGACAATGAAAATCAACCATCATTACCACACGTTTTTAATGATAATTACTAATTGTTACATGTTATGGACAAATAGTCCATTGTACATTTCCTTTATGGTTTGCGTAAGGCCTTAAGCTAGATGTGCATGGAGACCTTCGCCCAAATCTTCAAAGAGATGGAAATTGGGCTTGCTCCATGACCCATGTTGGGAAAGTGGATTCCTTGGGCATGCAGATGGGCGAAAGGGCTTCCTTAAGTATGAAGCGACCAAGAGATTGGGGTGCACCAACATGAGGGGCGCATCAAGGTTGGGGGCGACTCTCCCAAGGGGCACAATGGTTGAAGAATGCATGGGTTTGTTTGGGAAACCGGTTCCACGAAGGGGCATGACGATTCATTTGAGAAAATAGGTCCCCGAATGGGCACCATAATTCATTTGTATGTTTGGGTTCGCGAAGGGGTGTGATAGCTCCAAAGGATACAACGGTTCATGATGGTGACCTTTGGAGTGCCTATAAGAGAATAAGGGTGCACAACCAAAGAATAAATTTTGGAAAGACAAGGAGAGTAAGAGAGCTCTATGATTCAGAGGCAAACTCCCTCAAGGAGCCAAGTGAATCCACTGACCTGAGGAGGAACTCGCTCAAGGAGCCAAGTGAATCCACTTGGGAGGACTTGTGGTGCCTTGAGGTGGATTCTTTGGATAGATTTGGGGTAGTTTCTCTTGGGTTGATTTGGTGAAGTCTGGAAACATAGCCATGTTGGAGCCATGTGTGAGGTAGAACTAAAATCTGTGAAGTCTGTGGGAACAAAAAATGAAGAGACAAAAATTTTGCGGCTGGAGACACGTCTAAGGTGGTTGGTTTCAGAGATAGTTGCGACAAAGGTTCTTGGTGATGATCTTTGTATGAGTGTCTTGGTGAGGCGAGGTGAGTCATTTGACTCTGCCCTTTTTTAAATCGACTTGATAGTGTTCATGTTGTATCTGTTTCACAATAAAAAAGATTTAGCTGGGTATTAGGTACTGTTCGTGGTGCCCACACTGTGTCCATGTTTGTCTTTCATTTCTTCCACATTTCTCTTGGTTTCTCATGTATGTATGCGTATATATGAATAAGTGTTAAAGCAATTAACAAATATCTAAGTAGACAAAAGTTGCACTAAAGTAGGAGTGTGACTTGTCTGTAGCCTAGAATGGAGTATGGGTGTGTTTGAGGTGAAGAGGCGTAGTTTGGACGAAGTAACCTTGGTGTTGTCAAGAAGTTGAGCAAGAAACGTTGTAGTGCCGCATACTCAAAAGCGGTATATGATCTCAAGATCCAGCAAGGAACAGTATGGGGAACGTGATAGATGGTACCAGAATGGAATCATTGAAAAATTTGGAGAAGGGTTGGGAAGACCTTCAACATTATCTCGATGTTAGATGGTATTAGAGAAAATTTGTTTTTGATTTTGAAGAAGGGTTGGGGATCTCTTCACCACTATCTTGATGATAGATGGTATCAGAAGAAACTTTGAAGGAAGTTTCTTGTGAAGGAATTTCGATGGGAACATTAACAGACTTGGTGAATGGCTCAGTGCAATGAACTTGTTCATCGCTGACTTTGCATCATAATTAAGGAAGATTTTTGGTTGACTGTGCGATGGGAAGGGTGGATTTGGGTGCACACTTTGTGCGGACCTAGAGTAGCATCGCAACAAGAAGTTGGTTGGGCATGTTTCCATCATGATGTCTTCGTGTCGGGCATCACTGAGAACAATAGTTGAGTTGTGTTGGGTTGTTGGTGGATTGATTGCAGCCTTTAGATGAGGTATCTCTTTGCATATTTATAACAATCAATTAGCAGTAGTATGACTTGACACTTGGGTGGTTCCTTGAAGCAGAAGTAGTGAAGGTGCGGAGATGGAAAGACATTGGAAATGAGTTCGATCAGTTGCATGTAAAGTTTAGGACTTAGACAGATTTTTGAAGTGGAGGATACATTGAGCCTTGTATCATAGCAAAGGTCTTGGAGGTTTGTGGAGTTATGTATGGTGGTTGAGGTGATTTCATATGGAGAGTCAGTTGTTTGAGAAAGAAGAGGTCCAAGAAAATTGACTTCAACATGGTTGCACCAAAGGATGTCATTGATAAAGGTATTATTGGTTTGAGTTCTTTCATTTTCGAAGTGTTGTAGCAAGTTCTTTGAAGGGAAGATGGGTGACTTGGTGGTTCAAGTGTGCTTCATTTCCTTGGTGAAATTCGACAAACTTGAGGGTGATTCAAGTGGTGCAGATTTGAAGAAGTATTACAACAGTTTGTGACTCCTTCGTAGGGAGAACGTGTGAACAACTGAGGACGACCTACATGGACGAGTCCTGTGATGGAATTAGGTAGATTTGGAAATAGTTGAGGAGGTGTCTTGGGGAAGCTGCAAAACTCTTCAATGATGTGCATTGGACATGTCACTGCAATGAAATGTATAGTGAAGTCTGTACATGTCGAGTTTGATGGGATGGATGNNNTAGCCAAATTTGTTTAGTCAGGTGGTGACTTGATGAGTCACGACTAAAGTGCCAAAGTTTCAATGCTTGCAAAAGGTGTAAGGCAGTTTCATTCCAAGTGACAGATTGAGTCAACTAAGAAATGTTGGCAATCAACTTGAATGGGAAGAAGTATTGGGCTAGGGTATTAAAGTTTGTTTGCACTTGCAGAAAGAATGCGTTACATGACCCCATTGAAATCCTCGTTCACTCTGATGTGGATGTTATGTCATCACCAAGTCTATGGGTGATAATGATTTTGAGCTCAACATTCCTCCCTTCCTTGGCTTACACCTAGTGTTTAATGAGGACCTCCTTTGACAATACTTTCCACCATTATTGGACACCTCAGAGGTAGCAAAACAATTGACACTGACAAAGCTCAACCCTCACTGCATGGAAAAATCATCCACTGATCATATCATGGACACATAGGTCAAGGGAACTAGCCAATACGATGCAGGAGCATCGCCAGCGTCAAGCGAGCGTGGGGCAGGCACCAACGCATTTTGACATATGATAAAGTTATTTGAATCTTTTTGAAAATTTGATGTGCCAAACATAAATGTAATAATTAAAGAGGGAAGCGTACTTGTAATATTGTAAACAGACCTTGAGCGTCCCGCTCTCGTCTGAAGTAGATATAAGCGTTTATGACAGTTAATGCAAGTAGGTAGAATTGAATTCCTAGATTAGACGGTTTTAGAAGGAACAAGGGAAACATGATATAGACACCCTCACTTGTATCATTGTAACAGACAAGATAGAACAAGAGCATAGAGGAGAAGCAGAGAGATGTGTAGTAGACTCCATGTACAAAAGTTCTACATTAACACAAGAAAGTTGTGATTCATACTCATGGTGTTCATGTACTCTCTGTGTATGCATTTTTGGATGTTATGCTCATGGTTTTACTCTTTTTGTCATGCAATTGATTTTATGCTATGTATGAATGATTTCTTGTTAAATGTCTAAAATCTGAGAGAGAGAGAGAGAGTAAGAGAAATGAGTTTCAATTGTTTCTCTATCTAAGCAAGAGTTCCTGCAAGGAGTGCAATCAAAATTGTCCACAAGGAGTGTGTCGACAAAGTGTTCAGAGGTTTGTCTCTGAAAGCTCAGGAGAGATAGCTTTTGTTCTCATACCTCGAGAGTGCAGTTGAGCACAAGAGCGTGTAAGGAGTACGCAGGCTAAGTGAAGTCTCAGAGTTGAGGATCTGAGCAAAGTATCGAAGGACTGTTGCTGCAGAGTGTGCGCAAGGTCGAAGAGCATTCAACACCTCAAGTGTTTGGAGGTTGCCGCAAGGAGTGCGTGCAAGGGTCTTCCTCAAGGTTCGAAGTTGTAAGAAAGCTCAGGAAGGATAAAGCCTTTGAAACTATTGAAGGCAGTATAAGAAGTGGGTGAATTTGAGTGATTAGAAGGCATCAGAAGTTTGTGGTGCAAGTGGATAAGTCCGGGGAAGAATACTTGGTTCACTTCGCAGAAAATCATCAGGGGAAAGAAACAAACGGTCAGAATTTTCTGTAGAGAATTAGCGAATACCCGTCAGCCGTCCGATCTCATAGAGAAGCAAGGAGGTTACGACTATTCTAGAGTTTCAATCTCAGGAGATCGTGAGCCGTCGAATCCTCACCTAGTTACCCGTCAGCCGTAGGATCTTCCTAGAGTTGCACGAGGATTAAACTCTCACAGATAGAGTGAAGGTCCTGAAAGGCGTCGGGATATCAAGGTGTTGGTGATCGGGATATCGGAAGTCCTTTGGACAGGGGATCGGGTAAATCCATAGTGAAAACCCCTATTTTGATCTAGATCGTCCATATTGAAGGGACACATGGTGGAAATCAAGCACCTGTCGGTATTTCGTCTACCGGGGTTTTAAGTTGACAGGGAACTAAAACATCGGGGAATCGCAAATCGCGAAATCCCGAGACTGAATCTGGACCATTCCTTAGTTGAGACAGGTGGCGTTAAACAAGAGCTCGTCGACATTTTGCATGTCGGATTTTCGGGATTTAGGAGGACAGGAGGACATTGGCATTTGACTTCATTAAATCACGAATGATCGAGGGTCGTTCATCAGTTGGGACACGTGGCTAAAATAGGGGAGTCCATCGGCATTTCGGGAGTTTCGAGGCCAAGAAATCGGAGCATTTCAGCATCGAAAACTCTGAAATCGCGAGAAGCGATCAGGACCGTCCATCATAGGAGGATGCGTGGAGGAGATCCAAGCATTCGGTAAATTTCCCAAAAAGAAAGCCATCTATCGACATTACGGGATTCAGAAAATCAGGAATCCTGAGGACAAAGTGTTCGCGCATTTCGGAAATACAAAATCCAGAATCCCGATAAGGTGGGAAGCTCCGCTATAGGGCCAACTGACGTCATATCTGGATATCGGGAATATCGAGGACAAAGTGTCCATGCATTTCGGCATTTGAAATCCCGAAACCCCGAAAGGAGATAGGATTGTGGCCACATAAGGGGAGGTCGTGTGGACCAGGAGTCTAGACCAGGGGACTAACTGAAGTCGAAGCATCTCGGGATATCGGAGATCGGGAAATCGGGAAGGCAAAGTTTTATGACATCAGGGATTGTAGAACCCCAAAGTCCGAATTCTACTTTTTTGTGGTGAATGGAGAAGTGATTAGGCCTAAAGGCTGTAAGAAGCAGAAAAAACCTGTGGGTTGATTTTATCAGAGATTATGAGGAGGGATCAAAGAGCCACTTCAGCTCGAAGGTGGAATTAGAATGATCCTTAAGACTGGGAGGTCAGCGCAGAGGCCTTTGTCGAGACAGAGGGTGTGTCTGCGTCACAATAGAAGTTTCATCTTTATCATGTTGTCAAAGCAAGGAAACTCTTGCACCAAGGCAAGTGGCTTAACCGGGGCCAAATTCAACATAAATTTCCTCATGTTATGGGGGAACTCAATGCAATGAAGACCATTTCTTCCTAAGGGGGGGGGGTTGATCCAGGTGTATATCGGTGGCCAACCACCTATTCAAACTAGCTCACATATAGATTTCATCTTGGCAGTTGTTTTCTATCTTTTCGGGTCCTAAATTTCTGAGGCTGTTTTGAGGGCCTAAATAATTTATTTTGGGCCCACCACATTCATACTATTGATGATGTTGATGAATTCAAAGTGTGACGAAATAATGTGTATTCCTTGGATAGACCTTTCCAACGATCTATCGTGTGCATAAAACATAGATCGTATGCAAAAGTCACGACCCCGAGATGTACCAACTTATGCCAATGGGGCCCACATGACTTTTGGTGCTTCATCTCCTAGGGTTAGGTTTTTGGATGTCTAGGGTTTTGGAATTCATGTTTTATGTAAAAATTCCTTTGGAGCCTCATTGTACTCATCTTCTTGGAAATGAGCAAAGTCGTGACATCTCTTTTCAGAGATAAGCTGCAACCATTCTAGCAATCTTATTTGAGTCTGCATTTTACAGTTTTAAGATATTTCTTATTTAATATAAGTCAAGTTTTACTATATATTTGTATTATTCACTATGTTTCGAATTAATATTATAGATTCGTGTTTTCATTTCGTTCCACTCATAAATCTAGATTAGGTAGTAACTTCCTCCTAGTGATTGGGTCTGCATTGGACCACATAGATATGTATGAACCAGCACGACTGGTGTCTTTCCTTTATAAGAAACCCCTCCAAGAAAATTTTCCCTGTGTTGTTTTTTTAGATTGCAACTCTCACGTGAACTAGCTAGCTATTTAATGTGAGGCAAACCTTCGACTATGGTTTTCTACTGCAATAGTTTTAGACCACCAAAATGTAAATGACCAAATCTGAGATGGAAAGGGAGACATTATGTCTATCATAATTTATAGAAAGAGGATACATTCTATTCTTTGTCATCTTCACCCTAGAAATCCACATCTTACTCGAAGGTTTATCATATATGAAAGAATCATTTCCATTAAAGATTACATCATACCCTTTTTAGTAAGTTGACCAACATTAATAAGATTATGTTTCAAACTTGAGGAATAATAGACATCGGGTATGTGTCTTTTCTGACCATTTTTGGTCCAAATGTTGACCATTCATTTTCCCATGACATTTAAAATATCATCAAACCCCAACTTTACTTCAATCCTCTCTAAATCATCTAGATCTCTTATTAATCTTTTGTCTTGTGTCATATGATTGCTACATCCACTATATAACGTCCAAGTACCATTAGAAGTCTCTTGAGAAACATTACAAGTAATGAATAACAAGTCTTCATAGTTCTCAATGGTGTTAGACTAGTTTGCATCTTGTCTTCTAAGGTCAACCTTCTCTTCCTACATTCATGTGCATAATGAACCTGCTTGTTACAATAAAAAACATTTAACTTTGGATTTGTCATACCTCTAATTTGGATGTGAGCTTTTATTGTTGCTCCCCATTAAGCTATGAGGATTTTAATCCGATAACCTTTCTTGTCATTCATTATCCCTTTCGTTGCTAGATCTATTGCTTCTTCCCCTACCTCTTGACTGTGATCCTCTTCTTCCTTTTGAGATCAAAACTTGAGATATGAATGCATTTTCCAAGGAATTATCATACCTATTCATCATGGATTCATGGGATAACAATGATCCCAACTCATCTACTGATATTTGTGTCAAGTCCTTAGAGTCTTCAATGGTTATGACCACTGCATTAAACTTGTTAGGTAAGGTTCTAAGAACCTTCTCTACCATTTCATAATATTGAATCTCTTCATTGTTCATCCTTAACTAATTTACTATGTTCATGACTTGGATCATGTAATGGTCCACTTACAATAACTCCTTCATTATCATATTCTCAAAATTCATTTGTAATGTCTGCAACTTGAGTGTATTTACCTTGGTAATTCCATGATAGTTGGTGGTTAAGATGTCCGAGTTGTTTTTGAGAATCTCAGTCTCAAAATCTTGAGAAATATGTTTTCATTCAAGCTGTTTTGGATGAGATAGAGTGCTTTTGCATCCTTCTTCTAGTTATCTCTCTGTTGATACTTTTGATCATTGGTCAAGCATGATCAACTGGTTCTATATAGTTGTGAACTACAAGATCCCGAACATTAATAATTTCCTCATCTTGATTTCCCAACCTTCTTAATTTTTCCCTATAAGAACCTAGATTTGTGGGTGTCTTCGAAGCCATATTTTTCTTATTCAATCATTTTCATAAAATATATTTTTTATGGAAAAATATACTTTGTGCCTTTAAAAAAACATCATATTTTATATTTTTGAAATATAAAAATAAATGTTTCTTATGGATTCAAATTTTAATAAAAAACCTAAATAAGAAAAAACTTTGCAAGTTATTTATGAAAATGCGCTCAAGGTATTAAAATATACTATGTCCTTCAATACATACTATCCATATTTTATTTTCGGGAAATTTGTTTACCGAAACTCTTTGAAACCGATAGGGTTTGTTCCTTAGCGAAACCTGAATGATTCTTGGTGGCTATTTCAGAATCGATGGCTCTCCCTCTTCCACCAACTAGAATCAACTATATATTGAGTGCACATATCTTGGCCCAAAGTTATATATTGAGGGGATCTCTTGGATTCTGCGGAAAACCCATTGTGAATCCTCTTCTGCTCCATGATTCCTCCTCTTCTTCTCTGATACTACTATGAATAAGGAAGGAGAGAATTTAGAATAACGAACTCCTACATAAAAATCAAACTCAAGAAGAGACTAGTTGCAACTCTAAAACTTTATTGAATCGTTGCTTCTAGAGAGATAAATGCACAATTTACTAATAACGTGATAGATGAAGTCTTTAAGAATTTACTTCAACTAATTAAAACTAACCCAAACTCTTTTAGAATCTAAAATTAAAATTTTCCTAAAATAACTACATGAGTAATTATACTATTATAGGTGATTCCACGTGCTTTGACAATGTGACAAACAAAATTGTAGGGGTTGAAATCATAGCATCCTTTTGAAAACCTTTAGGACACATTGCATCCTGATGCATTCCCCATGAGATAAGTGTTTTTAGGTATGTCATCGCCTTCTACCTTACACATATTCATTTCCATCTGAGGCCTGAGGGAGGTGGAGGTGGAGGGGATCGATGGATTGTCGGTTGAAGGTCTCCTTCACAACTAGCTCCATGTACAAGAGTTTTTGGAGGTCCAACTCGTTCAAAGTCTTCTCTTCCCAGCGCTACCAATTCTATTTCCCCTCGGCATCTCATATTCTCCTACACAAAATATATTTTGGTAGATGTCGACTTGGGGTCAACTGATGAGAAAGAGAGCATGCATATTATCAAAAAACACGGAGGATAGTCCACCAAAGTCTTCACCAAAAAAGAGATGAAATTGGAGAACAATAGATTTGAAAAGGACCAAGTGCTTGAGTTGAGGGGCTTTGGGAAATATGAGAAGGACCATCTTAGAAAAGGATGGGCTTCCTTGCAGGTCATGATATTGGTCTTTAACCTCGATCCGTTAGTGTTCTCATGCCTCGACGGTTAGATCCTAAGACAACTGACTTCTTTTGTAGACGGTTCCTAGTGTTGCTAGGTTTAATGACAAGACAAAGGCCAATATCATCCATTGGTCTATTGGAGAAATCGATGAGTTGTGATCTGATGAGTTTTTTGTGGAGGATGAGCTATGGTGGGTCTGTTGATCTTGTAGTTGAGGACAATCTGCTTCAGCTGGGGTCTATGGTGGAATTCATTGCAAGAGAGGGTGCTCAGGTACCGAATCCATACTTGAGATTGGGGGTCAAAATTGAGGTTTCGAGCTAACTAGTGGTTTTGATTCTGTGATGTGTTGTTGCTACAATTTGAAATTAAGCTTGTCCTTGATTTCCCGGAAAACGCTTCCATTGACGTTATAAAAGGTGATGTAGTCCACAACTACTTCCATTGACTCAATCAAATGTGATCTAGTCTACAACTGCAACCACTGGAGGAGGAGATTTAGATCTAGACATTTTGGGACTGTTTAGTTGTTGGTCTTAGCCTAGAAAAATCCAACGGAATAGATGGTTGTCTAGCATATGAACTCATACTGGGTTCCACGGATCTAGAAAATGAAAATAGCATCTCAATTCGAACCCTTGTAAATCCATGTTTGGGAAAAAAATTCTAATTTTTTTAGGTCAACCATGAATTTTGAGAATTAAAGGGAAATTGGCATGATCTAGTTTCTTTTTTTATTTCATGTAGATGAGTCTATCGTGGAGAGCTACACATAAGGGGAAATCGGTGCATAAAATATCTGACACACGCACTAGAGGGATCTCCCAAACTGTTTATGTTTAACCATGCCCCCACAGTTGTAAGAGTCCTGAGTCTAAATGTCTAACATATGGATATTGTGTTCCTGCGTCCCTACCAGAAATTGGATTCCATGGGATAATTCATATTGGCATTTTCTCTAATGATAAATGATGGTTGGTAATACGATTGAGCCCTGAGTGTGTAGTTGGGAGCATTATTTATACTCCAAGTTGGAGGACTTGTACATGCAAAATGTAGATATGTTAGAGGATGATCCATCGTAAAGTTAATGTAATGGGCGTTATTCCTCTACTTAAGTGGATTTGTGGTAGGAAAATCACACACGTGGGCAGACAATGGGAGCTTCAGAAGAAAATAAATGAGACGAAGTCGTGCAGACGAAAGGTAAAATGTTCAACAACTGTGTATAAATATAAGGTGGAGAGGTATTCAAGAGTTTAATAAAGGTGAAGTGGTATTAGAGAGTTCAATCCAATGCATAGAAAGGAGGTACGGGAGAGGTGGATGGGACGAGTGGAAAGCCAAGAAAGCAATAGTATTGATTAATAGGTTTTACTAGGTTTTTGTTAAAAACTCTCCATATACACGCCTTTTGCATAAACATAGTAACAAAGTAGGGAATTCATTAATACATAAAGGGATAAACATAATAAACTACACCGAAATTCATCAATACATACTCATAATTACTACAATAAGCTTAATATACATACTCATAATTACTAACCTATTCGTAAATTCATGAATACATACTCATAATTACTACAATATGCTTAATACAAAAGCGTCCATCTAGTTTTTGTTGCATATCAATATTGCAAAGGATAACGTCAGCAGAATAACATAATCATTAATTACATTACAAAATTGAATTTATATAGTGGACGCCTCATTTATGTACCTTATTCCACCCTAAACTAACCATAAGTACTCACCATACAATCACAGAGTCAGTCTAGCAAATCATAAGTACTTGACCAACTTAGAAATAATGGAGAATTAGTTGCAGTGATTAGTTGAGGTTGGCTCCAACTGTTTCAAACCATANTAATTGAATGAAGCGTGCCTTTGATTCCCCGACCTCTAGGTGTTGTCTCTCCTAAGGAGTTGGTTTTCATCCTCTCGTTTATTAAATTGGTATCATAGTTGATCTCTCTTAAGAGAGGCAGATCGTAGTGGTTTGCGAGATCATTGTCTATACACTGTAAGGAGGATCCGTGCATGGTTTGCCTGAAGGAACCCGTCGTCCTCTTCCGCGTGAAGGATATCGATGCAAGGGAGATCGAGGTGGAGTGGCAAAGGGACAACGAGTGGAGAGGCGTGAAGGAGTGGGGAGGCCGCCAACGTAGAGAATAATCAAACCTTGAGTGACCTGTAGTTGTTTTCCATTGAGTAAATTTATTCGTTGTTTATTGAGTTGCTATTGGAATAAAGAAAACGATAGCCTTTGTTTCTTGAGATCATGAATTGATAAAGACGGAATTGATAATGTTATTTGTAGAAATCGTTTTCTCTCTACAGGTAGTCAATTTCATGGTACCAAAATACGTGGATATTATCAATTTCCCTATGAATGCAAAACCATAAAAAAAATTGCTCACTTCCATATAACAAATTTTTATCTATAGAAATCGTGTGGAAAATCGTGATCTGGGTGTGTTTGCAACCACCTCATTATGTGGAAATTCATTGCTGGTGTATTGGTGCGACCGTGTAACAGGGTGGCTATCATTTTCGTTCCCTTCTCTAATGTAGAGTGAGAGGTGTTGCTTCTCTTTCATTGAGATCGTTGCGACAAGTTTGTTGCGTGAAATAATTTGCAAGGATGGCGAATCCACTTGCTGAAACCTACCTCAACAAAGCCAACAAGTTAGATGGCTCAAATTTCATCAATTGGAAATTAAAAATGCAAACCTTGATGGAAGGTTATGGTGTATGTACGATTGCGAAAGGAGATGAAGTGTGACCCGATGTGACTGCAACAACAATCCTAGATTGACATAAGTGGGAGAACAAAGCCAAGGTATTGTTGAGAATGTCTGTTAAAGGTAACATAATTCCACACAGTAGAGATGCTAAGACTTCTAGTGAAACCTGGAACGTTGTAACACCCTTTTTGTTACTGTTGCGATGCTTTGATACCATACTGTAATGCTCCCAACCATCAACCCTATGGTCGGGCCAACATTACTTCATTGAATAACAATCTCATGCTTGATTATATATATATGACATGTATTTAAGCAAATGAAAACACATTTAAACTCAGAGTAAACATAAGAACTACTGCAAACACAATATTCCCTGGTATTAACAATAATTCATCTGCACAACGGAATACATGATAAAATATAAGCATCACAGGCATGCAAAACATAACATTTAACATAAGCTGGTACTTATCTTTGAAACAGTGGTAGTTCCACCAACCAAGTGCAGGCCTTCCACGAACCTACCAGCCTTAGACCACACTGCTCATCAGGCTCAGCAGTGGGTCACCCCCGAGATGGGACTAAGCTCCACCCCAAGGCAAGGAATCCTAGGCTAGGTTGAGGTTACAGGGAAACACACAGTCACAAGGAATGAATTCTCTCCCAGGAACCACTCATACTCATTTCCCACAGACTCTCCTTCCCCACATGCCTGTTCCACCCTAGGAGTATACACCTTCTTTGTCACCTAGACAGTCCTTTGGCTACTGACCTCCCTTACCTTGGGTTTCAACAACAGACCGGATCGGAAGTCTCTAAGTTCTGTGGCAGCTACAGGGTTCCTTCTAGGAGTTCTCTCCTTCCTCTGCGCACTCTCTCACCTAGAGAGAGTCGCTCATAGGCCAAGAAAATTGTCCTTCCAACTTCAACCACCTCTCTCACCTGGAGAGAGTGTTGTATGACAGGCCAACAAGCCACACAGGTTCAAACACTACACATCCACAACATTCAACAGGAATTCAGACACAAACACCCCAGGCAGCAAAAGACATGTGCAATAGCATAACCAAGCTTAGCAGGGATGGGACACTTCCATTTTCTCAATCTGGCAGCACGAGATAGAATCATGCTCTGGTTCTCAGGGACGCGTGACAAGCATTCCACACAGGGGATGAACACAGACTCCACGGTTCAGAACAGAGGGTGTACTGGCTTTTCAGAAACAAACACAGGCTTTCCCCGAAATCAACACAGGCTTTTCCCATGGTTTCTGAATTGCACCAGAGTATTCTTGCAGAGTTCATACTGGACTCACATTCAGACGGTCGATGGTGGACTGGAGGAGGAAACCCCAACACGGCTCATCTCAGTCGTTTTATTTGCATGCACCTGGGTTGACACTTGTCACCCATGAAACTGCATGCGTTCCTTCAGCATGCATTCCTCCCACCATTTCGAAATCACATGTCCTTCCAAAAGAACTTAGGATAAAAACATATTACTCACATCTCTTTTGGAATAATATTAAAATATTATTCCCAAAGGACTTAAGTCCCTAGGCTCAACACTTAGCCCCTAGGCTCCACACTTAGCTCCCTTTTCCCACCTTCCAGCCCCTAATCCTTTGCCCACTCTGTGGAATCTTAGTCCCCCATCACTCATTCATCGTGGTCGGTCTGCATGCGGTGGTGTTTATATTTTATTACTGTTCCGCATAAATAGAGGTACAAAATTAGGCTCTTGGCCTTCAACACTTAGGCTCTCTGGCCTAATAATCACATAAGCCCACTAGCTTATATAAACTCGACTCACGAGCCTATAAAACATATTTACAATTCATTTCATAAACAAGATTTACAATAGGGCTCGGGCTTGGGGACATTACAAAAGTACTTAAAGATCTGTATTAGACTAATAATACAAATCACATTCTTTTCCTAAAGAGTAAATTGCTAAGTATTAAAATGGATATAAATGAGTGTGTTAGTACTTTTCTTGGGAAAATTAAAGACATAAAAGATCTACTTTTGAGGAACTGATAGGTATATTATTTCAAGAGGAAGAGAGGCGCGTGAATTTGAAGCCTCAGAATTCATACTTAGCACTATGGACAAAGAAGCGATTCCCTAAAGGGAAACCATGAGAAGGAGGCAGAGGAGGAAGTTCATTTGAGAGGAAGTCATTTCCAAAGCCAAATCAAGGTATGAGATCAAATATAAATGAACCTAAGTGCTTCTATTGTGGTGGGACTGGGCATCTTGCGAGAGAATGTTATAAGAAGAAAAATGATGATGAGGCTAGGCATAACCAAGCTTAGCAAGGATGGGACACTTTCGTTTTCTCAATTCGACAACATGTGATAGACTCACGCTCTAGTTCTTAGGGACGCATGACAAGCATTCCACACAGGGGATGGACATAGACTCCACGGTTCAGAACAAAGGGTGTACTGGCTTTTCAGAAACAAACATAGGCTTTCCCCGAAATCAACACAGGATTTTCCCATGGTTTCCAAATTGCACCAGGGTATTCTTGTAGAGTTTAGACAGGACTCACGTTCAGATGGTCGATGGTGGACTAGAGGAGAAACCCCCAACACAACTCATCTCATTTGTTTTATTTGCATGCACCTGGGTTGACACTTGTCACCCATGAATCTGCATGCGTTCCTTCAGCATGCATTCCTCCCACCATTTGGAAATCACATGTCCTTCCAAAAGAACTTAGGATAAAAACTTATTACTCGCATGTCTTTTGGAATAATATTAAAATATTATTCCCAAAGGACTTAAGTCCCTAGGCTCAACACTTAGCCCCTAGGCTCCACACTTAGCTCCCTTTTCCCACCTTCCAGCCCCTAATCCTTTGCCCACTCTGTGGAAGCTTAGTCCCCTATCACTCATTCATCGTGGTCGGTCTGCACGTGGCGGTGTTTATATTTTATTAATGTTCCGCATAAATAGAGGTACAAAATCAGGCTCTTGGCCTTCAACACTTAGGCTCCCTGGCCTAATAATCACATAAGCCCACTAGCTTATATAAACTCGGCTCACCAGCCTATAAAAAATATTTACAATTCATTTCATAAACAAAATTTACAATAGGGCTCGGCCTTAGGGACATTACAATCCCCCTCCCCTTATTTCTGCACTATCCTCAGTGCAACTTTACACTGCATCTGCAAGATTTTCAAAAAATTTCAAAAAGATGCAGGTACTCTGCCCACATAACATCTTCATGCTCCCATGTCGCGTCCTCAGGACTGTACCAGGTCCACTGGACTTTTACAAGCTCTATGGCTCGATTCCAGAGATGTTTGCTTTTCCTATCCAATATGCGCACAAGATTCACTTGCAGGACACCTTCTGGTTCCACCTGAATCACATTCCAATCGATAACATGATTAGCATCAGGTATATATTTCTTAAGCAGTGAAACATGAAACACATTATTTACAGTCATAGATGAAAGTAATGCAAGCATGTATGCAACTGGCCCAATCCTTTCCAGGATTTCAAAAGGCCCACAGTGTCTTGCTGCCAACTTGGCACAACTTCCTAGCTTCAGGGAACTCCTGT
>SNQJ01S0033489.1:33358-59137 GCA_010110895.2 Picea sitchensis | reverse complement strand
AAAACGCTACTTCAACTCAAAATCTGTTAAGCTGCGTCAAGGCATATCAATACACGATATGATAACTCATGAATTAGAGAGCCTTAATAGCTGTAACACAAAATATACCTACATCCTAGAGTACCATATCAGTATGCTCCTCCGGGCTGCTAAGTTTGCACGCTTATGACATTACCGAAACTAAAACTTACATTAACAGATTACCAAAATTGTTGCCGGTATTGACGTTGGGGCGGGCGACGTGGGGGCTGCAGTTGACGTTGGGGTGTTGTCCACTCATGTTGTTGGCCATTAGAGGACTTGCAGCTGCTGCGAAATCTGCAAAACAAAAAATTGCCACTTCTACTGCGTCAAGGCATATCACTAAATAAGGTGGACATATATAATCTGACCAAATCATTGATAACAGCATCAAGGCATATCAATACACAACGTGGGCATATAATATGATTAAATCATTGATAAATGATGGATGTAACACGAAATATACCTACAACTTACAATACCATATACTCCTTCCAACTGCTTTATTTTCACAGCTTATGACATTACAGAAAGTAAACAATTAACATTAGTATACCGGAGCCCAAAGTCGGTAAGCAATAGGTGAGAAATACAATGTCATAGCCTTCGTTACATAGGTACGGGTGGACTTTAGACTCCCAACCAAGTTTAAATTTGAGACCATTCAATCGTATTACATTCCTTCGCATCTGAAAAATTGCCTCCTTTTTCATCTTGTTTTTTGGGTTATTATTTTTCCTTTTTATTTTTAGACATTTTAACTATCCACTAACTTCCAAATCAAATTTAATAGTGAACTCAATACATCATTATTTTTTAATTTATTATGTTTTTCTTCTTTAATGTTTTCAATAATTTTATATACTAATAGAACCACATAATTAAAAATGGAAATAATTATTATTTACTATGTTTTTCTTTTTTAATTTTCAATAACTTTATGTACTAATAAAACCACATAATTACGCTCAAAGGTTATACCTATTGACAATGGGCACATTTAATAGGTTTTTAGTGCTTAATGAGTTTTGCATGGACAAGAATAATTATTGATGAAATATTCTTAGTATCACAATAAATCAATGGTTATGATTTCAACCTCTAACTTCCTCACTATTATAAAGACATCTGTTTACATGTTTATTTTTTTACTTTTACTTGATCATATTTAAAATTTACTATGATGACTCGCTGATTGATCTGAGTGATTAATGAAGATTAAGGTTTTATTAAAGAGTGGTTTTATGGTCTCTTTTCATTTTCTGGGCCAACCGAAACTCACCAGCCACGAGTTTGAATTTGAGGTATGGTTCCCATTGACCCAATAAAGTAATGGACAGCGGTTCAAGACACCCTAGCTCTCTGTATTTCATGGCGGATCGCCTACAAAGCTCAGGCTCAGAATCTTGAAATCTCCTACAAAGCTCGAGCTCGGAATCTTGAAATCGCCTTGAAATTCAACTCCGGCATTTCAAATCTGGTGATTTCTTTGCCAACGGGAAACCCAAGCGTTTCTTCTCATTAGAATCTTGGTTGATTTGAGATCTAAGCCGCAGAATTGTGAATTCTGTTTAATTTCTTTGGAATGTTGATCGTGCGATCGCTATTCTGGTGTTGCATGGCTGGTCTGGTATGAAAATATGGTCTGCGGGGATTTTGAGTCTTTGAATACTTAGCGTGCTTGTGACAGTGTTTGTGTTTTAATTCTATTTTTCTGGAATGAGCACAATGAGAGAAGATTATTACGCGACCCTGAAAATGGGCAGTGGTGCGTCCAATGACGACATCAATAAAGCTTATCGCAAGCTTTCCATGAAGTGGCATCCAGATAAAAACCCTAACAACAGGAAGGAGGTACAGGCTAACTTCAAGCATATTTCAAAGGTTTATGACGTTTGTATGCAATAACCTTCCCTCGTCCTTGAAAATTACGCTCAAAGGTTATACCTATTGACAATGGGCACATTTAATAGGTTTTTAGTGCTTAATGAGTTTTGCATGGACACGAATAATTATTGATGAAATATTCTTAGTATCACAATAAATCAATGGTTATGATTTCAACCTCTAACTTCCTCACTATTATAAAGACATCCGTTTACATGTTTATTTTTTTACTTTTACTTGATCATATTTAAAATTTACTATGGTGACTAGCTGATTGATCTGAGTGATTAATGAAGATTAAGATTTTATTAAAAAGTGGTTTTATGATCGCTTTTCATTTTCTGGACCAGCCTAAACTGACCAGCCACGAGTTTGAGTTTGAGGTATGGTTCCCATTGACCCAATAAAGTGATGGACATCGGTTCGAGAAACCCTGACTCTCCGTATTTCATGGTGGATCGCCTACAAAGCTCGGGCTCAGAATCTTGAAATCTCCTACAAAGCTCGAGCTCAGAATCTTGAAATCGCCTTGAAATTCAACTTCGACATTTCAAATCCGGTGATTTCTTTGCCAACGGGAAACCCAAGCGTTTCTTCTCATTAGAATCTTGGTTGATTTGAGATCTAGGCCGCAGAATTGTGAATTCTGTTTAATTTCTTTGGAATTTTGATCGTGCGATCGCTATTCTGGTGTTGCATGGCTGGTCTGGTATGAAAATATGGTCTGCGGGGATTTTGAGTCTTTGAATACTCAGCACGCTTGTGACAGTGTTTTTGTTTTAATTCTATTTTTCTGGAATGAGCACAATGAGAGAAGATTATTACGCGACCCTGAAAATGGGCAGTGGTGCATCCAATGACGACATCAATAAAGCTTATCGCAAGCTTTCCATGAAGTGGCATCCAGATAAGAACCCTAACAACAGGAAGGAGGTAGAGGCTAACTTCAAGCATATTTCAAAGGCTTATGAGGTCTGTACGCAATAACCTTCCCTCGTCCTTGAAAATTATCCTAAATATTTTGTTATGGTGCTCTATTTATCTCCGTATTCCAGTTTTTGCTAAATTATCATTTTTATAGAAGTTATCTTCAAATGGTGGATTGCTTTGGTTTTCATTTACAGAAAAAATTCATTATTTATTGTCTAAATATGGCGAGAAGCATAGATTGTTCAAACTGTCAAACGCATGTTTCGAATTCTTCTTTGTTGCTGCCCTATGGATGTTACAAAGAGGGAGGCTTCCATTAGAATCTAGTTATATGTATCCTTTGTGTAATAGACCATATTTGGAAGTAAGATTGTAATGTTTCATCCTTCAAAATAGCCAAATTTACAGTGAATACCCCAGTTATTCAAGTAATACCTCAGAGGAGCATTGTTCCAAAGTATTAGAGGGTTTAACAACAAAATTAGCACATAAAGAAATTTAGGGTTTTGCAGCAACTTAACACAGTGAGAAATTGAGGAATTTTCTCAGACTCTTGAGTTTGAGTCCTCTTTCTAAGGAAACCAAGTCGAGTCAGAGGGCTATTCTGAGTCAGATGGGTCACAATTATGAGTCTGATGCAACCTCGATTCCAGAAAAAAAGAATTCATTTTGATTGTTTTTTTACCTAATTTCGCACACAACCAACAAACCTATAAACTGTTCAGAATCTAGGCTAGCCGACACCTTTAGGGCGTTCACCAACCACGAATTTGTGGCTGTGCTAGTCAATATTACAACTACATAATTAAAAATGTACATACATAATATTATGGAACATAGTTTGGTCAAATGATCTTTCATATATAGGTTTTCCACTTAAATAAATCCAATATGTACAGTATGCATGTGTGCTCTATTTGTTAGAAACGGTGACAACAAAACTCATCCATGAATAGGATTCTAGATCCTATAAACCAGGATCGGTTGTAACTAAGGCAACCAAGTTGGAATACGGGTGAATAAAATCAGGATTGGTTGTAACCAATGCACCTAAGTTAAACTATGGATAAGATTACATTTATTAATCAGTTTCTCATATATTGTTATAAATTTGTATGCCCGTAGAGGCTGAGAGTGTGTCTGAGAGGAGTGAGCCTGTCTGTAATCTCCATTAGCTGAATAATAAGATAACCGATACCAATGCTTGGTGGACGTAGCCCAACGTTTGGGTGAACCACGTAAATCACTGTGTTCTTCTTTATTTGCATCTGTATTGTTTATCTTATGGTAATTTGTGTTTTCTGCATCTTGCAAATTACTACACTATTAACCGTGATTGATCAAAACTTAATGATCAATTTGGATATGCAATTATTTTATGCCAAACCAAGTTTCCTCCTCAAAATTTGAAAGACACTCAAGTTGGGTCTTGGTTGATTTGAATGGGACGAAACCAATGTGACTCTACGATAGGGGTGGAGGCTGCAATTCCCACATGTTCATGCTGGAATTTACCCGAGGCTGAGACCGCTACCTTGAGCACATAATAGATGATATATTGATCCACGTCTAGAGACCGCTACCTTGAGCACATAATAGATGATATATTGATCCACGTCTAGAAGACTTCTGGGCCTTGGGTCCAGGTCATTGAAATAGTTATGAGCAAGAGAGGGGATCTAAGTGCCATTTGAAAGGTGGGATATTACTGGTTGAACCGGTTTCAATGAATCTGTTTTTAAAAAAATACATCAAATATTTAAATTTTAATTAAAAAGAAATATTTTTAAGATTTTAAATCATGTTTTCAAAGCATTAGAGACAATTAGAGACAACATATCCAAAGTATGGTCATGAATATATCAAAATGGCACCAAGTGCAATACATAGCTAGATATGAGAACATAAATACATAATCAAGTTGGCTATAAATGGCCTCGACCCTCTACAGACTACAACAAATAACATACTAGCAAGAGTCAAGACTACAAGTCACTATCTCATTGATGAGCATGATCAACAATCAATCATCACTACTGCTAGAAGTAGAAATGGCATGAGAATCCTCACCCTCGGCATCATCATCTGACTTGGATTCGAACTTGGCCTCACACATATGTGACTATAGACTCTGAAGTTGCACTAGTTGTAGTAGTACGAGTATGACAAGGCACACGCGATATACCACTACACTCTAGAGTTCCACTAGGGCCTTCCATGTCTGAATTTGGAATCGGACCACAGGGCCCTAATAGTGGATATGCATCCATCTGAATCTTTCGTGCCTCAGCCACCTCCAAATCATAGTCAACATCAAACTCTAGTAGGTGAGTCTCTACTACCCAATCTGAAGTTGGATCAACATCATCCAACACAATGGGATCTGAATCAGGTCTTTTGTTCAACAATTGGTTGCGCCTTAGCCGAAGGTTGTACTGCACAAAGACTACATCATTTAACAATTTCCATTCTAAATGTTTTTTCTTCTTTGCATCCTCTCAAATACAGACTAATTGTGCTCACACCCGGAAGCACTGCAATTTTGATTCAACACTCTAATTGTAAACTTTTGCAATTGAGGACATTGGCTCACAAATGATTCCCACCAGTTTGCTGCAAAAAACATAGTTATTCGAGTTAGTTCCTTGAAGTAATAAATTATAAAGTATATAAAATTTAAACTTTAAACTTTAACAATTGAACTTTAAACTTTGGAATTGTTACCTGGATCATCCACATCTTGTCAGTGGCTCTAGTGAAAGAAGTGATCTGTCAGTGTATATTCAACTCCTCAGTCTCAGAAGGGACCATGCGCTCAAGGCACTCGTACAAGCCATCTCTAACCTCCCGAGTCAAATCTTCTCCAAGTTGAGCTTCGTAATGTTACCTTGGGGGTTTAGGAAATACCCAACTACATGTATAAGGTGATGGAGTTGATTGTTCCATCTACGATTAATGATCTCCCAAATAGGCCCATACTTTGTCACTCTATCCTTGTATGATGCACTTATTTGCTCATTTTCTTAATCCATAACCTCATAAATGTAACCTAGGGCCAATTTTTCCCCATCCATTAGCCGCAACACCTTAACAAGTGACTCGAAAATTTTCACAATTTCTGCTACTTTTTTCCAAAATGTGGGATCATTAACTTTCTATTTCACCTATTTTGCATCTTGTCTCCTGGCCCACTGAGATGCATTTCATTCATCACATGCAAACATATTTTGCAATTTCTTTGATTGGGAAGCCATAAATTGCAATGCCAAGAAGTGAGCTGGAAATCTAGTGATGGCAGGCCTAAGAAGTTCCCTGTTGTGTTTTTCTCATAAGGTTCAAAACCCATGAGTGTTTGTAGATGTAATTTGTGATGCTATTAGCATGATCTATAGTGTTTTTGATCCATTCATGTTTTCCAATGTCCTCAAGCATGAGGTCTATGCAATGTGTAGCACATGGGATCCAAAATATGGTTTTGTGTTTCTCCTCTAACATCTTCCCAACAAGAACATAGTTAGATTTATTATCTGTGATGACCTGAACAACATTTACAACCCCCACCTCCATAACAATCTCATCTAAGACCTCAAATATCAAGTTTGCATCTTTGACCCTATCAGATGCATCAACTGATGTCAAAAGCATGGTTCTTTGTGGGAAAGAGACAATGAAATTTATGATAGTACGGTTTCTTCCATCAGTCCATCCATCTAACATGATGGTTCATCCTGTTTTGGCCCATGATACTTTGAAATATGTTAAGTATTCTTCAATAGATGCGACCTCTTTATGCAAAAAAGATTCTCTTAAATCATGCATACTAGAGCCTTTGAAGCCCCTACAAAAGAAATAATGGCATCCCACATAGGTTGCTAATATGGTGAGCAGGAAACATTGAAGGGGATATCAACATGATACCACCATATAGCTATGTACTCATAAGCAATCTCTCTATATTGTTTATTCCAATGGTCATCTAAGGTGGTTTGAAATTGAGTGGGTTGAACTTGAGAAACATTGGCATTAAGGACGTGTGAAATACCTTTAGATGGTACTCCTCTTTTTAATTTTAGGTTGATGCATAGTATTTTCACATTCAAGAGGAGGACGAACATAATGAAAGGGGTCTCTAACACCAGTAGAATCAATAGATGGAGAGCCCTCATAATCAAAACTAGGTTTGGCTTCCCTCATTTGTGCTATAATCTTCTTCCTCCCTATTTCATCATGTATAGATTTTTCCCTAGCCTTTTCTTGTTGGTATTTATTAAGTATTTTTTGCATCTCTTTTCTAATAGGCCTAATAACATCTAATGGTGCCTCACATGATTTAACTTGGCCTATAACACCAACGAAGTTTTCTTTTATTATATGAATGCCCCCCTCCCCCCCTCCTCCCCTTGATGTATTTTTGACAATACTTGCAATACATTAGACCTTCAATCACCTCAGCATGAACCCATGCGAAATCTTTAGCTTTTGGGTCCATTACAAATTTGTAAATGCAAACTCAAAGGCTAAAGAAAATGTGCAATTTGCACAATGCAAGCAATTTGAAATTGCAAAGAAGGAATCTTGTCTTAGACTCTTACTAAGTTTCAAACTTTCAAACTTTTAAACATTCAACAATCAAGATGGAAAAAAAAAGTGGAAAATTTTCAATATACCTCTAATCCAACTCCTCCAAAATTGAAGATGAACAATAAACTCCTAGTTGAGATGCCAAATCCACCACAAATTTCCCAAAGCACTTGCCCAAGAAACTCCTCAATGTTGCTCTTCAAGAATCAATGCTGCTCCAAAACCCAAATTCTCCCAAATGTTAAATGAAAGAGGTGTGAGGCACTTATAGGGGAGTGGGAGTGTTATATAGACTATAATTAGGGTTTAGGGGATCTTAGGTTTTAGTTTTAGCAGAGAAAAATAAGTTTTTCAAGTCTCGAGCCTACTACAGCCCTTCGGACTAAATCGATCCATTTATGAAGGAATAAACTAGTTTTGTATGGAACCAACCGATAGGTTCGGTACCAAACCGGATGGTTCTGTCATAAACTAGTCGAGTGGTTCAGTTTATTGACTAGTTCAAGGCAATTGACCATCGAACCGATAAAACCAGCCGGTTTCGATTATGGTTTGTTGGTTTTTAAAACACTGTGTAGGAGAGAAGGGGTTCGTTGGAAACACATTTAATGGGTAGAGGTATGGAAATCAAGGTAATGGACTAATTCTGAGTGCATCTTGATGAAGCTGATAAAAAATATCAACATGAGGAGTGAGCATATTAAAAAAGTGGTTGAAATAGTCAAATAGGTTGTTTTACATGGTGTTGTGATAGTTCATTGTTGATATGGGAAGAATTAGTAAATTTGTGAATGAAATATAAGAGTACATTCATTTGTAATTTAAAAGAATTTTTTTTATCAAATAACTTCTTTAATATCATGAAAAGAAAAGTCCATGTGGCAAGGTAAAGGGTTGCTTCGTTGACCCTATGGTTCCATTCCGATATCCATATTAGTTTGGAAATTAAAAGCCATTGATAAATTATAAAATGAGCTTTACCTTGTGAAAATGCAATGAAAAACATTAAAATTAAGATATCCATATCAGTTTGGAGATTAATAGCCATTGATAAATTATAAATTGAGCTTTACCTTGGGAAAAGGCAATGAAAGACAATAAAATTAAAATTAGAGCCAAAAAACAATATGGGATTTTCGAGCTTTTCACTGAATGTAGATTCGATTCTGTCAAGAATATGACATATGAGCCACCAAATCAATACAATGTTATAATTATAGATCTGAGCTTTTCCATCTTTTCACTCAATGTAGATTAGATTCCATCAACATTGATATGAAATATGAGCCATTCCATCAACATTGATATGAAATATGAGCCATTGAATCAATACAATGTTATAATTGCGTTCTCACTCAAAGAGCATTTTCCCTATATTCTGTCTTGCTCATTTGACAGCGGGGCAAAGGACAAGATGAACATACTAAGATTTAATAAGGAGATAAGAGAAAAACAATACTTACCAGAATAATGAGTTAGTGTGACCTCCAAAGTTGTACTTGTTTCTCTAACAATCCTCCTCTCGTCTTCTCCGAGTGGATGGAAATGACACTTTATATAGATCTGAGCTCTTTCATCTTTTTATGAAATGTTGATTTGATTTTATCAAGACTAATATGAAATATGAGTCACCAAATCAATACAATGTTATAATTATAGATCTTATATGCTAATAGCGTGTTTATGTTGGAATAATGCTTACAATAGAATTTGTTTGGATTTGGTTTGAATCTCTTGAAGATTTGTTGGAAGTTGTTGAGATATTCTCTTAACAACTGTCTCTATGTTTAGAAATAGTTCGATCTGATTCCAATTATATATACATGTAATATTGTGTATAATAGTGTAATAGAAATAATATTCTGCGTGTAATTGTAAACTATGTTTAATCTCAAATTTTCTAATTTGGTATCTTTCAAGGGATGGCCAGGAAGATGGAATAGAGAGTGGATTTTTGGTACATTAGCTTATATGTGTTTTATTCTTATTTTATTTTGATTGTGTGAAGATTTTAGTGTGCCTGTGTGGGTGATTTTTCTTGAAGTGTAAAATATCATGAATGATACGCTCTTGAGAAAAGGAAGTGCGTGTACCAGTGAGTTGTATTGCATGCAGTGAAGAAGGATCTGGAGAGCGAAAAAGTAGGATTGAAAACCATCAATCCAATATCCTAATGGCGGCACATGTGCAGTTTACCTTTGTGCGATTGATCTTTAGCATCGAAGAAAGAAAGGAGGAGCACGTTGTCGCCAATACTCCTTGGTGCCTATCATAAAATCTTGCCCGCAGAGAGACCATAGTTGCTTACAATCACGTGCCTATTTTTATGTGAATTGATATATTCTTGAAATGAAATCTGCAAGGTGTTGTGGCTTGTTTCATCCAACGGTACTCTTTATGAAGGCAGATGGTCATATAAATATCTCACCATCAAGTTATTTGAAATTTTGAGTATAGTTAGTAATTGTTGTATAAAGATACACTCTAGTCCATATTGCTGATGTATGAGTGGTTATATATTTTGTATTTATTTTGGTTTGTAAAAATTTATTATGACAGAGAATCAATTAATTGAATAGAGAAACATAATTTTAATTAGTGGTTCTCAACGTTTATCAGTATCATGTCTAATTTTTGTCATATGATTGTGGGACTTGTTGTACTTAGGTGCTTCAAGATCATCAGTTAGAGGTTATCCATTTATATATTCTTGTATGTGTGTTTAAGAAGGTCATTTGTATGATTGACTGTTGAAAGTAATGATATCATTATCCTATATTATTGTCAAAATTTTCTCTTCGGGAGAATTTCACAAATGGTAGTGTATCCATAGGAAAATACTTTGGGGTAGTCAAGAAGCATCAATTCTACAAATTCATCAATGATGGTCAGAAGCTAGAAGCGGGAAGATTTTAGAGTGGATAGGAGTGTTGATGAAGACCATATCAAGACAAATATCTATGTTGAAAGTTGAGTATTGTAATTTGTAATGTAAACATTATGGGAGGGTGTTGGAATAATGTTTACAATAGAATTGGTTTGAATCTGTTAAAGATTTGTTGGAAATTGTTGAGAGATTCTCTCAAATATCTCCATATTTAGAGATAGTTGAATATGATTCTAACTATATATAAGTGTAATATTGTGTTTAATAATGTAATAAAAATAATATTCTGCATGTAATTGTTAACTATGTCTACTCTCAAATTTTCTATTTACTTAGTGAGAGAGCATTTTCCCTATTCTATCGTGCTCATTTGACAACTCAATTGATATGAAATATGAGCCACCAAATCAATACAATGTTATAATTATCGATCTGATATGTGAATAACGTGTGTAGTCAGAGAGCATTTGTGCTATTCTATCATACTCATTTGACAACCCAGAAAAGGACATGAATAATGAGATAGTGTGACCTCCAAAGGTGTACTTGTTTCTCTAGCAATCCTCCCTCCCTGATCTTCTCCCAGCGGATGGAAGCCGCACTAGATAAAATATACCACGCAAACAAACACGGTGAGGCTACGCTCACTTCTTGATATTAAACGAAGACAGATTACATTCTTATATAGGAAAAGGCTCTCCCGAGTCGGCTACATGCAAACCAAAAGACAACTAGACAACTGACTCTTAACTAAGAACTGATTCTTCTAACTCACGCTTACAACTGGCGCTTATTATTGGTGCTAACAGCAAGCTAACATCTCCATTATTTCCAAGTCTCCCCCTTAATGGAGAATGGATTGACTTCTACACCTAACATCTCCCTAAACAGTTCAAACTTAATCTTTCCAAGAGGCTTAGTGAAAATATCAGCAGTATTTTCACTAGTATTACACCTTCCAAGAGGCTTACAAAATATCAAGATTTTCACTATATTACAATACAAGATCATTTCATTTGATCCAACTTTTCAAACAAATGATAATCGAGAAGCTTCAACACATGTTTTGTCCCTGCATGCAATCGATCTTCAATATTGATCAGAGATTTGATTGTCACATCTCCATCATCAGAGTCCTTCGCTTCTCCAACATCTTGAAGAAGTCTTCTTAACCAAACAACTCACAAGTTGCTGCACACAAGGCTTGGTATTTCTTCTTCGTAGAGGACAAAGATACAAGAGGGTCGCTGCCCAAGGAACAACTCCCCGGATCCAATGCCGAATGTATATCCGGTTGATCTTCGACATCCATATTGCTTCAACCGTAATCTGAATAACCCGCTAACTCAACATTAGATGCATTAATACTTTAATAACATAATCGCAAAATTTTAGATACACTGAAAATCGCCTTTGCTTCTTATTCCAATGGCTTTTCATGATGTTTCGGCCATGGTTCAATTTAACACACTTCAATGTAATATAAATATCGTGTCCGGGTTGTAGAGATAATTCAGACTACCCACCATCTCACCTATACATCAGCTCCATTCATCTCTTCAACTATCATCACCGAAGGGCCACATTCTGCATGGAACAAGAGAAGACTTACATGACCCATCCATCTTAAATCTCTCTTGGGTATTTCTCGATATACTTACTCCTGACAAACAAAGTTTGTCAGATTTTCCAAACTTCAAGACCAGGTGAATGTAATCACCAAGATTTCTTATTTCAAATACTCTTGATAACGCTTCCTTGATTTCTATCAATCAACTTCTCTCGATTTCAGAATTATTAAATCTTATCAACATATAATGAAATCAATAATTATATCCCTCGCTCTCAAATTTGGTATACATTTGATCACTTTTACTCACAAGATATAAAACCCTCCCTTGGAATAAAAGAAAGAGTCTATCTCTCATACCATGACCTAGGTGCCTGCTTTAGTCCATACAACGCTTTCTTTGAACTTTGCACACCAAGTGTTCTTGCCCCTTTTCAACAAACCCTTCGTGTTGAGTAAGGTAAACATCTTCTTTTAACTCACCATTCAAAATGCAGATTTACCATCTAACTGATGCAAGAACTTCCAATGAAACTTTGTAGCTAATGCGATAACATTCTCCGATAGTATTCAATTTAGCTACCGTTGCAAATGTTTCCACATAATCAATACCTTCTCATTAGAATACCCCTCGGCAACCAAATAGCCTATACTCTATCTATACCACTATCTCATTTAAACTTGGTTTGTATATCCATTTGTATCCAATGGGTTTCTTATGTTTAGGCAATTCAACCAATTCCTATATTGTTTTTCATTATATTTTCATATTCTTCCTCCATTGCATGCCATTCATCATGTCTAGTTGCCTATCAAATTCTATAACACTTGAAATGCTACCATTAGGGTATAGTCTTTATACCTTTTAGGAACCCGAATCTGTCTTGAAGATCTTATCAAATGATTATCTTCCTCCACTTTGTGAAGATTCTGCTTCCACTCATAGGTGAACTGCGGATCGCTTTGAACTTTCCATACGGATCATTGAGTCCTTCTTCTTGCCGTATTGTCACGGTGATGGCTATTGTTTTGTGGGTCGCTAATCGTCAGTCAAGGTTCTTCTTTTAACTTCCTCATCAAGAAGTTCGCCATTCCTCATGATCAACAAGTCGGCTATGATTTCCCCGCTCGCTTGCCATGGAAAAGTACACTTACTTGCAAATACTTTGTGAGTAGCAGATCAAACGCTTTGTATACGAAATTAACGCATTCTAATGAAAATACATTTAGTGGTTTTAGCATCCACTTCCGTTCTCCTTGGAATATGTGCAAAATCTTTACACCCAAATAATACTAAATTATTAACTTGTGTTTGGAACCATATAAGGCTTCAAAAGGAGTAACACTATCAAGACACCTTGTTGGACTTCTATTCTTTAAATAAACTGGTAAAGTATTTATGGCTTCATCTCAAAATGCATTTGAGAGATTTTTTACCTTTTATCATACCGTATAGTACATCACCAGTTCTTTTTCTAATTCCATTTTGTCAGGAGTGAGGTATCAGAACCTGTACTATTCCATTATCTTGCAATATTTGTTGAAGTCCCATTTATACCTCCCCCTTGATCTGAATGGGGATTTTGATGGATTTTCCTCGTCTGCCTACCATGGTTCTCAACTCCCTAAAGTAATCGAAAACATCACTTTTTTCGCCTAAGGAAGTAAACCCATGTGTATCCTGTGCAATCATCAATAAACAACAAATGCACTCTAAAGACCTAGTCTTCGTATAGGCCCACAAACATCAATATGCACTAGATCTAATACATCTCTCTTTTCTTATTAGGATTAGAGGGAATTCATCTCTGCAGATTTTTCCTAATGTACATCCATCACAAACAACTTTCTCATTCTGTAACATGGAAGACCTTCAACCATATTCTTTTCAGAATAACAATAAATCAGATGATTGATGTGTCCATACCTTTTGATGCCAAAGACCTTCAAGTATATGGGCAGTAAGTCGTATGCATGATGTGCTTTGCCTGTAACATCAAGTTTGTAGAGACCTCCCACTCTGACACCCGCTGTAGCTTTGGAAGTGGTCCAACAAATCCTTCATTATGCAATAATTTTGAAGATTCAACCTTCAAGTTCTGATTTGTATTGGTGGACACAGAGATCAAATTTCTATGGTGTATGTGCCAGGAATAAACAACATTGTGAATGTGATTAATAGTACCATTCGGCAATGTCATGAGAATGTCTTTTTATCCCTTGATCTGATGAGCGCCGTTATCTCCAAGATATATGCTGACACCATTCTGGGAAGCCTTTGGAAATTAGCCTACCACTTTTTATTACAAGTCATATTTAATGATGCTTCGGAATCCACAAACCGTATCGTAATGATCCGCTTTCACAGATAAAGCAAATATAGGACACAAAATGCCTTCCTTAAGATCCCGTGAGTCAAAATCGGGGGTTCATCAATATCATCAATAACAACACCGATCTTGATTTTAAGATTTTTTTGCATAATGACCGAATGTGTTCTAGGTTTATTCCTAGCTCATCATTTTTCTCTTTCTTATGACAGCTTTTAACCATATGTCCGTGTCGACCACAATAAAAGCAACTCTTTGACTCATTCCCACGACAGCATACCTTGATTTGGCGACATTGTCTCTGTACATCTAACTACTCTCTCTCGCCATGAACCGCCATGAACTGTCAGCTTCTACCTCTCCGGGATTCCTCTCGCAGTTCTATTATTTGACCACAGTGCTAAATATTTACTCAGAGGCTTCAGATTTCCGCGTCTCTCTTCCTCTTGTAGCAAAATAACTGTCAGTTCTTCAAAAGTAGGGGGTTTCTCCTGTCGCAAGAGACCTGTTATGAACACATGATAGTCTTCTAGCATACCATTTAAGGCATTAGTCACTAGATTCAAGAGGGAAACAACACCCATATTTTACTAACTTGTCTTTCACTTTCTTATCATGGTTCCAAAATGAACTAACAGATTCATTTCCATCCATCTTAATGCCTAGCATTTAGTTTTCAAGAACAAATGCGATTTGTGTTACAAGGTTTCATACTATTTAAGAGTTGTCCATGTTGCTATGGTAGCTCTCTAATATGTGGAATTATGCTAATTCTTTAATCCGGGACATGCACAATACCTTTTCCTTTGTTTTCTCCTGCCTGATCTCAGGTTGCCGTACCTCCTCCTACCATCGTTGTCGCATCTTCCTGCCGTTTATTCAGAGTCGCTAAATGTGTTTCGGCTCAATTCCATTCGCATCGTTCCGCACACCATAGCCTCCATGAGCTGCCTTCCAGATCTTGAATTTCCAAGCACAGTTTAAGTTTCATCTAACTTGTGGTTGGTTTTACGGTAGGTCTCAGCTGATTCTCCATCGTTGCAATTTAGTTTCTCGAAGAAAATCACCAAGGATATGCAACGCTTTTTCGCTCTGCCTTCGGATACCACAGATCCAACTCAATCTATCTCTTTTCACTATATCATGTACGCCCGGTGCAACTTAATATCCAAAATCTTCACTTTAAAACTTATAACTCCTCCTTAAAAACTTTAATAAACTTCAATCCTTTTAATAACTAATTTTAATAAACTTCACTCACAATACACATACATACTCACTTAATAAAATGAATAATCTTTGCTAATTTCACTTTGTAATTTATCCACTTTTTCAAACTCCATGTTTTCAACACATATATCCACTTAAAAATAAAAACTCACGCATGCACATATCATAAAAACTCACACATGCACATATCATGCAAATCTAAAGAAATTGGTCAGCGCATATCATGCAAATCGTATTCTCAAATATGCATGCATTCAAACTTCACTTACGCATCCACACGATTCAACAAACGATGGGTTTAAAAGAAAACCAACACTATTCCTCACGATTTATGATTCAAAAAATTCAATCAAATAGTAGCATGCAAGTCGTAGATTTCTATAACCTCCTCTTCAAAAAAAAACACTCACGTAGCAGTGTTCTCACGCAGCTTTGCACAAAAACCGATTGGACTCACGCACCTTTCTCTGCCAGCGCACCAAAATGCAAATTTTCACTAAAAAAACAAATCCACGCAGAAGAACCCACGCAGAATATTTTCTCACGCAGAGGACAAACGTTTCTCGCACCTCACGCTTACTCCGGCTGCGAGTTGTTCGCACCCCACGCTTACTCCGGCTCCGGCTGCGAGCTGTTCGCACCTTCTCCTCGTGGCTCTGATACCAAGATAAAATATACCACGCAGACAAACACGGTGAGGCTATGCTCACTTCTTGATATTAAACGAAGATGGATTACATTCTTATATAGGAAAAGACTTTCCCGAGTCGGCTACATGCAAACCAAAAAACAACTAGAAAACTAAATCTTAACTAAGAACTGATTCTTCTAACTCGCGCTTACAACTGGCGCTTATTACTGATGCTAACAGCAAGCTAACATCTCCATTATTTCCAAGTGCACTTGCGTGGGAAGAAATAGTAATATATCGCGCTACATTTCCTGGTAATAGAAATTGTCTTCCTTCAAATTGTTGGCCTGTACTATGGGACAAGTATGGCGGATTTGAACCTATCACGACAAGCATTATAACACGTCTTCCACCACAAGGGTCAGGGGTCTTCTACACAAGTCAATGGCTTCACCTTTGTGGTTGAGAGTCCTCCTAGGATTTATTGCTGCGGGTCTTCTTGTTCTTCTTGCGGCCAGGGTTAGGATGACTGGGAGCAAGAAGAGTTTGAAGACTCTGTAAAAACCATGGGTGGGATTCAAAACCCACATCCGGGGAAGAAGCGGGTTGTTGAATTGGAAATGAGGCGAAGTAATTGAAGATTAGTCCACACCCTCACGAACTATTTTAAGAGTTTTGTCAATTTAGTCTTTGGCTTGCTCCTTATTGAATTGAAAGGATGTCTGGAATTAACTCCTATTTGGTCATGAGCGAATACCATTACTCGTTAATGGATACCTTCTCAAACCTTAGTATGTTGAAGGAAATTGACTTTCTAGGTTTAGAGCAAGTTGGGTCATATTGTGTAGTTGATTATTGTGTAGTTGATTTATTGCAACGCCTTTTTTAATTGTTTGTCATTATTTACTTTATTATGTTGTTGAAAGAACTTGACTTTATAGGTTTAGTATTTTTATTTATGTTTTATTATTATTATTATTGTTTGTCATTATTTACCTTATTACGTTGAAGTAACTTGACTTTATAACTTTAGAATAAGTTAGTTCATATTGTGTAGTTGATTTATTGCAATTCCTTCTTTTTTTTATTGGTTGTCATTATTTTGTTAGTTTGTGTGTGTATGGATGGAAAAAAAAATATTTTCATATCATTTCATTTTTATTGATTAGTGTAAATGAAATCCCCTTGCTCTTTGTTATTGTTAGTGTTAGAATGTTGGATGTTGTTTTGGAGTGATACATATTGTATGTTTTGGAGTGTCAAAGAATTTGGCCTTTTCATAAGCTTTATGGTGAGCACATGTCTCCATATTGGAGTTAGATGGTACTTTCTCTCACTTAGGGATAACTATTAGATATCATGTTTCATGGCCAATAATGAATACAATGATCCAACAATCACATTTAGGTAAAATGTAGTTGATATAGAATGATTGAGGTCATTTTCCACCTTTTAAATGTGATTATTGTATAAATAAAAGTATTAATGTAATAATGAAAATATTAATGTATTAGTTAATTATTACATTAATATAACTTATAAATAAAGTATTAATACATTACATTAATAAATCAATGCATATTGTAATGTATTAATTAATTAATACATTATTACATTACTAAACTATGAATACATTATTACATTAATGTAATGCATAAATTAAGATATTTATACATCAATGTATAATGTAACATATTAAAGTAGTAATGCATTGATAATGTATTGTATTAATTAATTAATACATCATTAATTAAACATTGCTAAAATATTAATAAATTAATACATAAAATATTAATAAATATATTATTAATTATGTATTTATTAATATTATTATTACACTAAAACATTAATATTAATATTAAAGTATTAATACATCAAAACATTAATAAAATATTAATCTTTTAATAAAACATTATTAAAGTATTAATACCTTAATAAATACATTATTAAAATATTAAACTTTAATAAAAATATTATTAAAATATTAATAAAATAATTGACAATGATTATGGTTGATTGTGGTTGACCTTGGTTGACAATGGTCATGGTTGTCAATGGTTAACTATGTTTGACAATTGTTGTCCATAAATGACCATGGGTGGCCATGATCATGACTATGGATGACATTAATACATTAATGGATACTCTAATCTATTAAGTGATTAAAAAATCAAGACATTATTAATTAATACATCTAAACATGAATAATGTACTTATTAATATCATTAATACACTAAAACATCAATAGTAATATTAAAGTTTGTCTACATTTAAACATTAATAAACTATAAATACATTAATCAAAGTAATAATAAATTAATATTAGTGTATTAATAAATACATTATTAAATAATTAATACATTAATTGACAATGACTATGGTTCATTATAGTTGAGCATGACCACTCTTAACTTTGGTAGACCTTGTTGACTTTGGGAAAAGAAGGTTGAAGATGGTTGACATGGATAATTATGGTTGACCATGACCATGGAAAATTATGGTTGATCTTGGTTGACCCTAACCATGGTTTAATGTGGTTGACCTTGAATTACTATGATCATGATTAATTAGGGTTGACCATTACCATGGTTATCTTCCATAGACCTTCATTATGAATGACCTTCACTATAATTAACCATGACCATGGTTAACTGTGGTTGACAATGGTTAACCATACTTGACAATTGTTGTTCCTAGATGCTCATGGCAACATGACCATGACTATGGATGACATTAATGTATATTGTAATTTACTAATTAATTAATGCATAATACATTATTAATTAATGCATTACAAAAGTATTAATACATTAATAGTAGAACATTACATTAAAGTAATATATAAATTAAAGTATTAATTACATTAATGTATAATGTAATTTATTAATAAAATGATACATTAATAATGCAATGTATTAATTTATAAATACATTAATACATTGCTAAAGTATTAATACACTAATAAAGTAATACAATAATAAACATTAATAAAGTAGTAATACAATGACCTTAATCACCTTACTAAAACATTATTGGGACCTTGATGACCTTAGTAATACATTACTAAAGTATTAATACATAGCCTTAGTAAATAGCCTAGGTTGAACATAGCCTGTGTATTAATACAATATTAATACATAGTACTCATACCACTACAATGTGATGACAAGGTCATAGACTATGCTAATCACATTGTGACGACAATGCTATCTTCGTCATGTTGCGACAATAAGTCTATGTTCATTACATTGTGATGACAAATATTTGCGTCAAATTGCAACAACAAAATATTTGCGTCACATTGAGATGACATGATATTTGTTTCACATTGCAATGACAAGACTATGTGATCCAGAAGGATCCAAGAACACTCACAAAGGGCTAGGAGGATTTGGAATGCTCGTAGAGGTCCATAAGGATTCATAAATGCTCAAAATTAAATCATCTCAAATGCTCCTAAAAATGAAATCAATGCGTAGTGCTGAGTGATAGCTTACCAATGGCGGAAAAATCACCTCAAATGGAGTCCCTATGCAAAAGATATGGCCAATCAAAGTTCAAGTCAACTAGGTCAAAAGTCAAAGTCAAAGCAGTCAAAGGTGACATGTGTCACCACTGTAAGGGTGACACCAGTGGTGACATGTGGCATGACCATACAGCCATAGGGTGATGACATGTCCACACTCCAAGGTGCCTTGTGGCATGACCGTACACTGACTGCATAGGTGTTTTGCTAACTCATACAATCCAAGTGGAAGAGTTGCTTGCCAACATGTGGCAAGGAGAGATCAATGAGAGGATACCATGTGGTAGCCTCCCATTGGCTGTAATGGTTAGGTTTATCAAAATTATTTGAGTTGAACCCGAAACATCCCATAACTTTATACAAACCTTGGTTACCATTACACCATTCACTTGGGAATTAACAATATATGGCGCCACATATATTTGAATGTGGTCAAAATTTTATTCAGTGGGAAAAGGGGTCGAGGGATAATTCCCTAGCCCCTGGTTTGTATGCTATTCCATATAACCGTAACCAATACCTTACTCCGTGCATTTGGGTATTAAAACCTTGGTTAACAAACATTCCAATTATACCATAAGGTTATAACAAAACACCAACAATGGAGGGGATTGTCAGGGATGGAACCCACGACCTCCCCCATATAACAACATGCCATAACCATTGCACCAAAGTGTGGGGGTATTTTTAGAACCCCCCTAACCAAATACTTGAGGTTGACTGGTGGTTAAGGGAAGGCACCCTATTTAATGGCACACAGACCGAGGATGGTATACACTCATTTTAATGCAGAGTACAATTTAGGTGTCACGAAGTTCATGCCCGAGGGTTTCAAGACTTTGAGGCTACACCGTAAAGCATGCCGAGAGGTCCCCTGATGAAATTTTAATATTTTTGTACTCATTTTTCATGATTTTTCACAAGGAATTCAACGGTATACTCTATTTTTTAGTTTAAACAACGTAGAAAAAGTCATTTGAAAACAAAACAATTTGATCATTAAAAAAGAGGTATCTATTGGAAGCACACCCAGAGACGTAGCCCAAATTTGGTGAACTCCGTTATCTAACTTGTGTATGTGATTTCACCATTGTTGTTCATTTTCTGCTCAGTCATTTGTAAGTTTATTATCATTAAAGTGTATTTGGTTAGATAAGTATTTCTCATGTAAATTGCAAAAAATCAAGCAATCATTATTATTTTGAAGATTGAGTAGATGTTTATATGTATTTAAAAACTAATCAGAATCTAATGATTTTTCAGATCAATTTGGTATGAGAGCAAGTTTGACAAGTTTTTGTGAGTGATTTCTTACACAAGTCAAACTCAAACTTGGTAAAGGAGAACTTGCATGTTATAATTATGGAATTGAAATAAGACTTCGTAAGAATACGATGGCTTCCAGAGGAAGGGAAGGAGAAGATCCTCCCACGATTCCTGAAGAAATAATGGATACACTTCGTTTTATGAGAGAGATAATAGATAATTTTCAACGAAGAATTCAAAATCCCGTAAGTCGAGAATCTTCGGTAAAAGGAGAAGAGGAGGTGAAGGTGGTGGACCTTCAGAGCCTCCTTCACCATCACCATCATATTCTTCTAAGGGAAGTAAAAATTCTTCACATACAAAGAAGTCCTCTAAGAAGTCTGATCATAATCTGTATTTATTAAAGTTGGATGTGAAGTTCGAATTTCCGACCTATTTTGGATAATTAAATGTCGAGAAATTGGACAACTCAATCAAGCAAATAAAGGTACATTATAGTGTTTAAAAGATAGTGGATGATGTTGTAAAAATACAATTATCTGCTCTTCAACTAAGTGGCATAGCGTTAATATGGTGGGAGAGTAAGATGCAAGTTGATATTGCTCAAAAGGGGAAAGTAATTTCCTCTTGGGATAAACTTACCAATGCTATAAAAAAACAATTATATCCACTAGCTTATATGAAAACGACAATGATAGAATGGTAGCATCTAAGGTAGGGTAAAGGCCAAAATATTCAAGCATATACACATGAATTCAAAAAGAAGGAATTATCCTTGGGGATTTCGTTGTATACCCATGAAACTCTTCTAAAGTATATTGGTGGTATGCACTCATATATTTGTCACACTATATTAATGTTTAACCCTACTAACATTGAGAAAGTGTCAGTACAAGCCACTCAACTCGAGGCTAGTAAGGGTAAACATTGATCAAAGATAACAAGCCATACAAGTTCGACAAGAAATCGAAAGGTAAATGGAAGAGTAAGAAATCAGCCACAGTAAAGCAATTTGAAGGAAGACGTACATGTTCCCACTGTAAGAAAAAGGGATGTGAGAAATCACAATGTTGGAAACTACATCCAGAATTACGACTCAAAAAGTTCAAGGATAAAGGGAAGCAAAATATTTTTACATCAGCTCATCAAGATCTAGGATCATAATCTAAGATCATGGAAATAGGAGGGAAAGATAGATCAACTATCAATTATAATTCTTCGGTTCAATCTGCCAAATTGGAAAGAGATATTGATTAAAAGAAGAGAAGCGAGCTTTTTCACATCAGAGATAGAATAAGACATACAAAGGTAGATACATTATTTGACAATGGATCTCAAGTTAACTTAATATCTGAATAAATTTTTAAGAATCTGAGTTTGAAGACAACACATTATAAAAATCTGTATCGATTAGGATGTGTGTGTGAAGATGTTAAGTTGCAAGTGACTAAACAATGTAAGATCAGATTTCCAATTACAACTAAGTTCTCTGACGAGGTGGAATTAGATGTTGTGCCTCTTGACATTTACAACATTATATTGGGTACTCCATATGTATTTGACATAAAGGCTATATCTACCATGAAGAGAATAAATATCATCTTTTCAAGGACTAGGTTGAATTTATTTTCATAGCTCACTGTATCAATACTAATGTTTCTTTAGTGAGCACATGAAAAATGAAGAAACTTGTGATCGCAAATAAAACTTTGTTCTCATAATAGTGAAATAAAAAGAGGAAGATATAACAGATGCTTTATCAGGTTATGATCCAGATCATAAAGAGGAATTGGTTAAAATCATATCTAACCATGATGAGTTGTTTCAAGAACTTACATGGTTGTCTCCTAAGAGGGAGGYTGAACATGAAATTTATTTGCAACATGATGCTCCTYTTCCAAACATTGGAATGTACAGGTCATCAGTGATCAAGAATGTAGAGAATCATCAGACCAAGCTCCTCTCAGTGTGGTTCCCCTATTGTATTAGTTCCAAAGAAATATGGCAAGTGAAGCATGTGTATTGACTTTCGAGCTGTAAACAAGATTACAGTAAAAATGTTGTTATTAATTAAAGAATGTTGTTTATTTCACTAAGTTGGACTTGAGAAGTGGTTACCATCAGATCACAATTGCAGAAAATGACATGGAAATTTATTTTAAGACAAAGCAGGTTTTCTTCGAATGGTTAGTTATGCCATTTGGGTTATGTCATAAAATAGAGAGCTTAATTTATAAGATACAAAGATTAATAAATTAAACCAATTGTTGGATTCCATAAAATTAGTCCTTTCTCAACCTAAGTAATTTTTAAAATTTTGAAATTAAATACAAAAAGTATTAATAAAGTTATATTTATATAGTCAAGTTCTGCTAGGCTATTGGTTTTGAAGCGTTTGTTTGTATATAACGGTTCAAGTTTGAAACTCCACGATAGTTGATAGAGACACCTAAAATCTCGATTTCTTAGATTATAGAAAAGACAAATGACACACATTTAAATCATTGTTGGCCTCATGATTCATTTCCAATGACTGCTGTCAAAGAACAACGAAAAAGGAACTGCCACAGCTTGCAGGGAACATAAGTGTAGCTTATCTCATTGAAGGAACCGAACTGCCATGACTGCCATATTATTTCAATGGAGATTGAAAATTTGTATACCTAGCAACACAGATTCATTTATAAAGAGGATGAAAAACCTAATTGCAAAATATATTGTGAGAGACGTGTTCTGTGAAAGGATGGAGCACACATTGTTTATGAGAAATCCACACAATATCCCACAGATCGAAATGTATTTTATTTGGAATATTTTTGGACAAATGGTCCTTTTATACACATCAAACGAAGCAATTTTTTGCATATATATATATATATATATATATATATATATATGGTCTTTTTTACATAGTCAAAATATAAATACGTATTTTTTTCATTTTTTTTTAACAGAAACATGCAAAAAATATATTAAGAAACTGCGAGTAAATGTAGAAGGAGTACAAAGTCTGTATTACAAAAGTTGAAAAATTCAAAATTCACTCCCCTGCATTCTCCCAGAAGGAAGTGAAGAGCAGGGGTAGTGTTTACTAAGACGCTAAGGCTATTTGAGCTGCTACAGTGAAAACCATGCAAAAAGATCTTAGAATAAGCATAATAAAACACTGCATGTACACTTAGTTTTTGTTTTGGTTTGGTGCAAGTTCTTCCTCTGTTGGAGGCCACAGGTTGAGGTCTAATCAATATTGTAGGCCTAGTGAGGAGGATTCGTCATAGATGAATGTATTCAGAGAGGTTTTGGGAGACGCAGGTCTAGCTACCAATTGGAGAACCTCTATTTGTTGTCTTAATGCTTCACACTTATCCCTGTTTCTTTGTTTCTCTCCCCTATGATGGATGGTAATTTCAGTGATGGATAAAAATTGCACTGATAGAGCCTTGAGTTGTATTTGAAGGTTCTACACCATTCTCACCAGCTCGTCGTGCTCTTCCACTGAAACTGTTCGTTGATTTTGCCTGTTCATCGTGCCTAAAATCCTTGCTCTATCTGACTGAATTACACAGGTATCAATGTTTGTGCTCAGGTGAGGAGTGAATGTTGTTCTTCTCTTCTTAGAATAGAGAATACTAGCGATCTGAGCCACTCCTTATATGATATGCACCATCACCCTTGTTTGGTTCATAGAACATAACCAATTTCCCAAATTTAGCCATGAGTTGCAGCCATGCTCACTGTTGATGTTGGTACCCTTCACATTGCCTGAAATCAATGCATAGTATGCCTTGGATGTCATGTTGAATAGGCTCTTCCCACTCCAGTCTTCGTTTCCACATGCAAGAGCTGCCAAAGGGATATCGAAATGACCTCCCAAGTCGAGGGAGATGATTATATGGAGCAACATGACACACACTGAGGCGAGGGGGAGAGTGACTAGATGTCGAGAGGTGAGCTGGGGCTTGGCATCTTCTATGAGTGACAGGTGTCAGTGGCAGAGGGGAGGCTTTAAGACATGGGATCGCGACCCAGACCAAGGCCCATTTCGACACGACGTGCTGAGTGGGCAGAAGTGATGGCTGCCAGGAGTTAAGTGACGTGGTAATGGGATGGGATTGTAAAGAGTAAGGCCGTTAACCACTAAAAAGACTTGCTCCAGGTTGATTTCCAGAGTTTCTTTGGCGTTGACCAATTGATTGTTTCTTCGAAGGAGATGGAAGAGGTATATATTGTGGAAAATTTTGAGAGTTGTCGAAATTCATTGGAGAATGTCCATTAAGTGGAGATTCATGGGGTGGGATCCTTTGCGTACATGTCCTATGATTATCTTAGAGTCCCCAATCACCGAGAGAGAATGAATGTTCAGGCTTTTGGCGAGTTGGAGGCCTTGCTACAGGCATAGGCTTTGGCTTGATTACTAGTTGTGATGCCTAGATTCCAATGGAAAGAGAGTACTTCAATTCCTCGTGGGAAAATGATGACCCCTCCTACTCTTGCCACCCCGTGGAATATGTATTTTTTTCAATAACTCAAAAATATGTAGTTTTATAAATTCTTTTTACACAGTATAAAGAGAAATATGTATTGAGTTCCAAATATTCAAATTACAAAAAAATTATAAGCACAACAAAGAGTAGAATTTTTATTTTTCAGAACTAGAAATAAAACACACGGGACTTATGTATTTTAAAAAAAGGGAAGATCTATAGATTCATTTTTTATTTGTCAATTTTTTTTTAATTTCATAAGTTATGATCTTTGGAGTGTTGTGATTAGTTTCTTTCAACATTTATTGTTTTTATTGTTTATTTTGAAGGGATGTAAGATTGGCATTGTGTCTAGTTACCTTCATGATTTAGTATGTTGATCCGGATTTATGTAGGAGCACAATGAAATACAAAAATACACATAAACACAGAG
>SNQJ01S0033488.1:56784-68715 GCA_010110895.2 Picea sitchensis | reverse complement strand
ACCTTCTAATATTGGTTATGAAGGCCCACAAAGCATTACAGTCGTATCTTCAACATTTGTAGAATGTCAAAAATTCTGTATGGAAACAGAAGCAGCACAGAGTGCATGGTCACATGAACTGGCTTCTTCTGACCAAATTATGGAAACAACAGTACCTCCAACAAAGTATGATGGAAGCAATGATTCAGCAGAAAGACCTACTTTTGACTTAAATGAATCTATTGAACTGGATGAAGCAGATCAACATGAAGCAGTGATATCCACACCAACATCTAGTCTATCAGTTATGCTTTCCACAAGTTCTTCTGTTCCCCTTACTGTATCTTCCACTGGCTTAGCAATGCTAATTGCTGTGGTTTCTAGGTCAAAGGGACCTTTCATTCCCCCAGTAAATCCAGTGCAAAGCATAGGGGAACTAGGTTGGAAAGGATCTGCAGCAACAAGTGCTTTTCGACCGGCAGAACCTAGAGAAATAACAACCATTATACAAAAGCTTTCAGACATTCACAGCCAACAATTGAAACCTTTTGTTACGCCATGTCATGAATTGTTATTTGATGGGATTTTGTGGGCCACCTTACGTACAAACTCTCTTCTCATATTGTAGTTCTTTCCTATTGAGCTAATTCCACTGTAGGTTAAACTTGCTTGCACTCAAGGCACACAAAGGTTTGAAAAACATGCTTTTCTGTTGTTACATGCTTTAGAACCACATTCAAACAATCCCCATATATCAGATGGAGGTGATTCACTGTTATTTTCTTTGCATAACCAAGAATAGTGAATCACCTCCATCTGATATATGGGGATTGTTGGCTCATATGGATTTCTGAAGCCTTGCTAGATCATGGAAACATAGTTAGTGTGGGTGTGCATTTGGGCCTTGTAATATACCATTATATTTAATATACTTAGAAACAATGTTTCCTCATGATCATTCATTTTCAGGTGAAATATCAATATAGAAACAAGCTCATAATTCACGTACCAAGCATAATCCTATACTTAATGCAAGTGTGGCTCCAAGCCAAAATTAATCTTGTTATATAGATCCATAAACTACAACAGTTGATCATATTCTAGATCTGTACTAAAAGGTCTAGGTATACTCAACATTGCATATCCAAAGGCTAAACTCAAATATGAATGTATAAATATGCACATTTAGACTCATAGTAGTGTACATTAGAAAAAATTTATTGATCCATGTATCTTTTCCTTTTGTGATGGAAATTAAATCTGAAGATAGTTGGTATTAATCCACTTAAATGTTGCTTTTTAAATTTGGAAACTCATGGTTTAGACAATCCGGAAAGTCACTTCTTATTGGAGCTGAAATCATAGGTAAAGAAGGCCTTCGCCTACACTTGTTAACCCTATAGGCCGTTATAAATGGGTTCAGCATGTGTAAGAACAACTTGTGTGCATGTGTTTATATATATATATATATATATAGTAATGATGGTCCAACCGATGATAATATTTTATTTCCAAACCTATAACTCAAGTAAGGCCACCATTCAACTATCAACATTGGCATGCTCGGGTCTACCCTCTAAAATATAAATTTTCTCCATTCACCAAGCCTTACTAATTGTTTTTCAAAGTTTTAAATGATGGGTAGTCAAGATTTTGACAAATAAACATATGCATGGCAGAACTATACTCTTGATATCAATGATTATGGGCCATGATCATTGCTATCAAGAGTATAGTTATGCCATGATTATATAAATGAAAATGAAACCTATTGATATCCATAACTAAGCTTCTCACAACTGAAACAAAGGCAATATCTCATACCACAAATTCATAACAAGAACTCCATAAAATCACGATATAGGAATGGGTTGCCAACAACGTTTCCCAAGTCAGTTTAGGATTTGCAAAGGTTTAAGGTGAGAACCCCTTAAATATGGTCATTTCATGCTTATGTTCATGGATATTGACAACTGTGGTATTTGTTCAAGATACTATAGGTCACCTTCACCCAAAAAAACACATGGACACTCTCCGTCCTAGCTCAACATTGATAGCATGGAGATCTTCCCACAGGAAGAACACAATTCCACCCTTAGCAATGTTGGAGCATAGTCTCAAAAACAGGTTGCATGGACGAAGAATTCCCACACTTCTTTCAGATTTAGTTTTTGTTGGGAAAGATCTAACTATGGTTGTTAGCTGGCAAAGAAAAGGGGGTGGAGATATCTGAACTTGATGTGTCATACAAGCACACCCCCAAGGAATATTTGCAATACAATGATAAGTTCTTTTGTACCACCAATAATATGGTCTCTTTGAACCCACTTGGAATGAGATTGGATCGAAAATATGTATATTAAATTTCTATCTTTTAGGGTTGCTAGCATTCATTGGTGAACAATAGTAAGGGGAAAAAAATTGTTCCAGACATATCATTTCATAGTAGTAGCACAAAAATAGGTAGCAATTGTCTGTCCTCTATTAGTCAATCTTCTCTATTGCACTAGATACTAAATTATTTAGATACAGAAAAAACCTGCTTGTGGTTGAGCCTTGTAGCAGACCTCCTCTGCCGGTCCCTCCTCACCCAAGCGTGGTCCTACTCTCCTCCTGCAGGGGGTCTTGAATTAACAAAATATGGTCCTTTAGGTCATAGCTGGTTACTGGGCGAACACAGGGGTAGCCGTTACCAGCAGAGAAGAAAGTCCAAGGTAATGCTAAACCCACGTAAACCTCAAGGGCCCCAAAGGAAATAAAATTATGAAGCGAAGATGTAAACTGGGAATGCATTTCAGATCCCATATAATTGATACCATGTGGGAGGGCCAAAATCTCCATGTTCTAGTGCCCACTAGCCATACCACAAAATTGGGGTGATTTAAACCATAAACCCCGATTTTTACCAAATGGCAGGGCGAAGAGGCTATCATAAATTCCCATATTTTTATAAATTTGGCTAATGGAAGCTTCTTCCCCCAAATTTAGGGGGCTAAATATAATTTGTTTTCCCCTATCCCTCCTAAAAACATGGGCTAACCACATGCTGATTTTTACCTTAAAAATAAATTACAGACTAGTAAGTAAAGTTTAAAATCACTCCTAATACAAATAATTAGGTCCAATAAAAAATTAGAAGCCTTAATTTTAGCCCATGGGCCCGAAATTTACCTAAATCATCTATGCATATGACTATATACTATACAATTATACTAAATGTTATTAAATCATATGTTAATGAGAGAAGTCATAAAGATGATAACATCTTTATCAAACATGAAACATAAATAGTTTATAATATGTGTTATTAAATCATATGTTAATGAGAGAAGTCATAAAGATGATAACATCTTTATCAAACATGAAACATAAATAGTTTATAATATATGTTCATTAAAATATAATTTTTACAATCTTTTATTTATATTAAATATTTAAATTTATATGAATAATTCAATTTTAAATTATAACATCTTTATCAAACATCAAACATAAATAGTTTATAATATATATTCATTAAAATATAATTTTTACAATTTTTTATTTATATTAAAGATTTTAATTTATAATAATAATTTAATTTTAAATTTAAAGTTACTAATAATATTGATAATGCCGAAAATACCTTAATTAATCAATTAAAAAAAATTACATTTAAAAAATACTCCATGATTAATATTTAATAATTTTTGGAACTCCTTTCTTTTCAATTGAACAAGTTGAGCCAAAAAGTGGGGGATTACAGTAATAACCTATATGAAAATCTCAGCGCTGTAAATAACATTACGTTAATGTGTGCATAAAGGACAATTTCATCTCTGATTGAACCCTGGAGCCTAATATTCTTGTGTTCAAATTGAGAACGAGAAAGAGGAGGTAACACTTTCCGTAATGTATGAAATCGCCACAATTTTCTTTCATACAAAATTATGTTTGAAAATTATTGTGTGATCTAAATGGGAAAACTAAAATCTCTAGTAAAGTATACTTATCGAGTTCCTATATTGTGTTTAATACATATGAAATTCAACGTCTCTTAAGGTCTCTATACTTTAAATAAACACAAACAGAGGTGAACAGTATCTCTGATCTCGCACTTCACAAGCTATAAACCACATTGAACATTGCTTCTGCTCTACCAAGTGAACAAGCCAAAAAAAATGGATTCCTCTCTGGAGGACCATAAAATGACATCAACATGAAAATGCGCTGAAACAGCTATGCCATTCACACATCAGATCAATACCATTCTGTTTTCAGTTGTGTCGGTCAACTCCTTGAACGGGGCTTCCGGGTATGCCCGGCACCCGTTCTTCCGGTCTCTAAAATAAGACCTTCTGTCGACAGCGGTCTTCTACGCCAGGTTTATATTTGCAAGGTTTATCTAAATATCGAGACCTTGGTATCTTAAATATTGTTTGTCAGGATAAATACCAGAGAGTTATCAATAAAACGGTTTAAAGCGGTTATCTGTTGGCGAACTATTGCAATCTGTAATGAACGTAGGGGTATGGGATAGTTGACACTATTAAACGAAATGAAAGAGATGCAGGGGTAAATGAGAAGAATGTTAGTTATATCTATAACCTCAACAGTACGTGACTGTATGAGTACATTAGGATTTCTTGTTTTGTTTATTGATCTTCTTGATTTCCTTGAGCTTATTTAGCTCAGCTCTTTTCCCTTAATAAAATGTACTCGACACTATGCGCCCGTCACTTTTTTGTTCCCAATTTTTTTTGTTCCCAATTCTGTCTTCTCTGTATTATCTTCTTTGTTTTTTATTTTTTCATGGTATTGGAGCACAGAAGTAAGCCTCTTCACAGTGCCTGGAGAGCAGCCCGATCCTAAGAAGAAGAGTGCAGAGCTTACATTGTCTCGCAGACGAGAGCACGAGACACAAGATTCTTCAGAGAGCTTGGAGAGCAGTCTGCAGTCCGCTCAAAAGATCGTTGGAGACAACAAGAGCGAGGAAGCAGAGCTATAGAAGGATGAAACACTTAAAGATTCGTGAGCATTTATAGAATTCATGAAATTCTTTCGCATTTAAAGATTTGTGAAATTCTTTCTTCAGAAGGAAGTTTGCAGAAGCAACAAAGGAGAAGTTACAGTAGCTGTAAGATCGACCGCGGGAACAAATCTAAGCCATCAATCAAACTCAGAAAGGATGAGGAGCGGGTAGAAGAGGCGATTTTTTTTTTGCAGTCGTTAGATCTAGGCGAGAGCAATACAAGCCGTCAGATCAAGCAAAGATTAAGTCATGACAGTCAAATCTCATTGAAGGGAGATTGACAGTGGAAGTCCGTTGCAGAAATCTCAAGGGAAATTAAAATGTGAGCAAGTTGAGACTCTGCAATCCCTGAGGATGATTGATCTTGCTAGATCAACAGATCAACAGTGGATATCGATCCCACTACGGAAGAGCATCTTCGCATAGAAGAGATTAGGAAGGAAATTAAAGCATGAGCAAGTTGAGTTTTCGCAATCACTCGTGACCGTTGATCTTCACGGTCCATTATCAATCTTGCAAAGTGAGATAAGCACCCAAAGGTTAAGCCGAGGTCACAGCTCTCGGTCACATATAAACAAGTCATGTCCGCTGATCCAAGCAGGGGACACGTGTTAGACGATCCCCGTATTTGGCAATCTCATTCTTCGGGAGGAAGCAAGCAGTGCTGAGTAAAGAAGTCCCAAAGGCCCGAAGCTGGAAGCTCATCTGGACCATCCATTGACGAAGAGACATGGACAAAGGATCCTCCACTTCGCTAGTTCGAGGCTCAGATAAAACACGGCGCAGTGTTGCCAGAACTTTCGAAGCCCCGAAGGTCGAAGTAAATCTCAGTCGTCCAATCAAGAGGACACGTGGAGGCTGATCTCGCACTTCAGAGATTCGACATTCCAGAGACGAGCACGCGTAAGTAGATGAAAACTCTCGAAGGATGGAGTTCCGAATAATATCTAGGTCATTCGTTTGCAGAGGCCTAAGGATTGTTGGATCTACACCTCTACAGATAGTTTGTCGTATCAACACTTCACAAGTATTGTGATTGCAAGTGGTGAAAGATCTCTGAAGCCCGGAGTTCCGAAGTAATTCAGAGTCATAGATCTCGACGGGTAATTGAGACCATCAATCTCGACGGGTAATTGAGACCATCAATCGTTGATCTTTGTGGAAATTCGTTTATTCGATCATTCGACAATTTGAAGGAACAAAGACCTTCACGCATCTTAATGCCCAAAGATAGAAGGCTCAAAGCACCTGGTTTACAGCCCCCGGTCACATGAGAAGTTAAGCTTCAATTTTTTTTTGGCTCTCCAGTAAACTCACATAGCCCGAGTTCTGACTCTATAGATCTCATGCTCAGATAGTCAGATCTAGCCAGATCAAAGATAAATAAGTGATCATCCCCGCTTTTTCGACCCGAAGTCACACAAAGAAGTTCATGGACTTGGTTTTATGCACGGGAAATAGGAAAAGCACGAAAATCCCTAACATTTTTTTTTTGTTCTAATTCTTTTCATGATGGTCACCTCTAACAATTTAGGACCAACACAACGATTGATTCTTCTTGGAAAGAACTATGAATTTTGGTCTCTTAGAATGAGATCTACAAGCACAAGAGTGTTGGGATCTGATGGATCTTGGTTACATGGAACCACATCCCGCAACCCTTGCTGCCATGAAAAAACAACAAAGAACTGCTCAGGAAGCACATAGGAACAGAGAGAATAAGGCAAAGTTTTGGATTCATAACTTAGTGGATGACTCAATTTTCTCAAAAATAAAAAGTGTTGTTACCTCAAAACAGGCCTTGGACATCCTTAAATCATCTTACCAAGTAAATGACAAGGTCAAAACTGTTAAGCTGCAGACTTTGAGGACACACTTTGAGACTTTCAAAATGACAGAGCCTGGAAACTTTGATCAATTTATTACCAGAGTCATGGGAATTGTAAACCAGATCAAATTGACTCGTGAAGACATCCCTAATCAAAGAATCGTTAAGAAAGTCCTCAGAAGTCTTCCAAATAAATTCAGAATAGTTGTTACAACCATCCTTGAATCCAAGGATCTATCAAATTTTTCAAAAGATGAATTAATGGGCTCTCTATTGACACATGAAACGAGACTACATCTCGAATATGAGTCAATAGCCAACGCATTCAAGACTCAATTCTCCTTTAGCAGAGGGAGAGGCAGAGGCAGAGGTCACCGAGGAAGAGGGAGAAGTCCAAGTAACAATCACTTAAGTGAAGGTCACATACAACAGAACCATAACCATAATTTCTAGCCTCAAAGAGGCAGAGGGAGAAGATCACATGAAAAATTGAGCATAAAATGCTATTACTGCAAAACGTATGGGCACTATGGATCTGAATGCTGGAAGAAGCAAGCAAATCAGCTCTCAAGTAGAGAACATGTCTCAAATCATGAAGGAGAAACCTCAGATGGTATGTTCATATCATGCCACAAGACTGAAGAACAACACAAAGATCTCTGGTTGTTGGACAGTGGATGTAGAAATCACATGAAAGGTAACAAAGATTAACTTTCATGCATTGATTCCTCTATTTCGTCTAATATTACACTTGGAAATGATTCCTCAGTCAAAGTTCAAGGAAAATGAACTATATCTATTCTCACTAAAGAAAATGTAAAGAAAGATACAAACAATGTCTATCATGTTTCATATATGAAACATAATCTGTTAAGTGTAGGACAACTTATTGAACATGTCTATAAGGTACTTTTTGTGGAAGCATCATGTAGGATATATGACAAAAACTCCAACAGGAAATTGATTTCTGAAATTCACATGACTAGGAATAGAATGTTTTCCCTGACCCATAGAACTGCAAATTTGATCCAATCATATGCACAAAGTGCATCCACCCCCAATGAAACAATGGGTTGGCATGTAATATTTGGACACCTACCCTTTCAGAGTCTAAGACTTCTACAAAAGAACTCCATGGTCAAAGGTATACCTATCTTCAAAGAGAAAAATCTCCCATGTGAGTCTTGCATTCTTGCAAAACATAAGAGAACTAGTTTTCCATAGTCCTCCACTCAAGCCAAACAACACTTAGACATGGTTCACACTAACCTATGTGGACTAATGCAAACAAAGTCAATAGGTGGTAGATTTTATTCCCTAACATTTATTGATGACTTTAGCAGGAAAATATGGATCTATTTTCTCAGACACAAGTCTGAAACTTTTGCAAAGTTCAAAGAGTTTAACGCTGAAGATGAAAAACAAAGTGAAAAATATGTGAAGATTCTCAGGTCAGATGGAGGAGGAGAATAAAGATCCAAAGAATTTGAAAATTTATGCAAATCACAAGGAATCATTATGCAAACTACAACCAGGTATACTCCACAACAAAAGGGAGTGGATGAAAGGAAAAATCAAACAATAATGAACATGGAAAGAAGCGTTCTCAGATAGAAATGTTTGTCAAATTTATTTTGGGCTGAAACAATAGCATGCTTAGTTTATCTCCTGAATAGATCTCCAACCACCAATATCAAGATGAAGGTCCTTCAAGAATGATGGAGTGGGACAAAGCTAAATGATTCTCATCTCAGGACACTTGGATGCATAGCATTCGCTCACATACTTTCTGAATTGAGGAAGAAACTTGATGATAGAAGTGATAAATGCATGTTTTTTTGCTACGTTGAGACATCCAAATCCTACAGACTCTACAATATGATTTCAAAGAAACTAATTCTCAACAGATTTGTCAAATTTCTTGAAAATCCAATCTAAAGTGAGTTTGAAAATCGTCCTATGGAAAGTCAAAATCCATCACTACCACTTTCTGAAAACACAAAAAATTCAGGACAACAAACACATCAGTCTGCCCTTCCAAGATTGCAGGTACAAGAACAAGCATTGTTTATATGTGACTGAGAGTTGTGACCTCGGCTTAACCTTTGGTCACTTATCTCACTTTGCAAGATAGATAATAGACAATGAAGATCAACGACCACAAGTGATTGTGGAAACTCAACTTGCTCATGCTTTAATTTCTTTCCCAATCTCCTCAATGCGAAGATGCTCGTCCGTACAGGGATCGATATCCACCGTTGATCTGTTGATCTAGAAAGATCAACGATTCTCAGGGATTGCAGATTCCTAAGGGAAAATCTACTTCAAAGCAGAATTCATCCTCTGAACTTCAAAATCAGAGAAATCGAAGCTTGAGAGAAATCCATCAATAGTTGGATGATATTGATCAACACAATCTTTTTGCATTAATGTCATGTCAACCTACATATTTTAAAGAGGTAGCTAAATAACCACATTGGGTTCAAGCCATGAACCAAGAGATTGACACCATTGAGAAGAACAAGACATGGGATCTTTTTGATCTACCCAGACACAAGAAAAGTGTTGGTGTCAAGTGGGTTTACAAAACTAAACTCAATGAAAATGGGCATATTGAAAAACACAAGGCAAGACTTGTTTCCAAAGGATTCTCACAGCAACCAAACATTGATTATGGTGAAAATTTTGCTCCAGTAGTAAGGTTGGACATTGTAAGGACTCTCTTAGCCATAACATCTCAACACAAATGGAAAGTATACCAGATGGATGCCAAGTCAGCTTTCCTGAATGGTGTCTTAGAAGAAGAGGTCTATGTGGATCAACCACTTGGATTTGAAGTCAAATAACAAGCATCCAAAGTGTATCGGTTGAAGAAATCCTTGTATGGTTTAAAGAAATCTAAGAGCTTGGTGAAACATAATTGACACTTACCTAATCAAGAGTGGTTTCAGTAGAAGCCAAAATGAGCCAACTCTATACACCAAAACAGATCAACAAGGTAAAATTTTGATTGTATGTTTATATGTTGATGACATGATATATACTGGAAATCTTGAGATAACCATTTTTAAACATGCCATGCAATCTGAGTTTGAGATGACAGATCTTGGCATAATGAAATATTTTTTGGGGATTGAAGTTGACCAATCAACCAAATGAATTTTTGTCTGTCAGCAAAAGTATGCAGTAGACATCATCAAAAGATTCTGCATGGAAGACTGCAATCTAGTAGAAAATCCTATACCCCTGGGAACAAAATTGAGCAAGCAAGATGAAGGCCCTACAGTGGATTCTACCTTGTACAAAATTTTAGTAGGAAGTTTGTTGTATATTACAACAACTAGGTCTGATATTATGTATGTAGACAGTTTTATTTCCATGTTCATGGAATCCCCCAAAGATTCTCACTAGAAGATGGCGAAAAGGATTCTGAGATATGTTGCAGGAACTCTCAATTTTGGCTTATGGTACACTCAGTCTGAAGATAACAATGTCTCTGGCTACACAGACAGTGATTTTCCAGGCAACCTAGATGACTGAAAAAACACGTGAGGACATGTTTTTCACCTGGGCACAAATTTGATTTATTGGGAATCAAAGAAGCAACCCATTGTCTCAATATCTTCTGCAGAAGCAGAGTATGTCGTTGCTACTGCAACTTCCTGTCAAGTTATGTGGTTGCGAAGACTATTGAATGATATATCACATACAGAAAATGAGCCAACTCCTATCTTCGGTGACAACACTTCAACAATTGCTTTATCCAAAAATCATGTTTTTCACAAGAAAAGAAAGCACATTGACACTCACTTCACTTCATACGTGAGCTTGTCAATAATGGTGAAATCTCCCTCCCTTCAATTTTGTGGCTCACAAGATCCGCTCGTAGATATCTTTACAAAGCCACTGGGAAAAAGGATTTTTTATTTTCAGAGACAACATTTGGGCATTACCAGTGCTGATTTTTTGTAACTATTAAATTTATGAGAGAGTGTTAGTTATATCTATAACCTCAAGAGTATGTGATTGTACACAATCAACTATTCTGCGTAGCTGTACGAGTCCTTAGGATTTCTTGTTTTTTCTTGAGTTTATTTAGCTCAACTCTTTTCCCTTAATAAAATGCACTCCACGCTATGCCCTCTTCACTTTCTTGTTCCCAATTCTTTCTTTGTATTATCTTCTTTGTTTATCATTTTGCCAGAAAAACCTCACATATTAAATGAAATTGATAACTCAGTTATAAAGTGATCACTCTTCTCAATCCTATGAACGTCATGGAGACATAATATTTTTTTTAGAGACATACTATTTTTTATTTCAAGATATAGATCCGCTAGTTTACCAGTCTAGCAGGCCTGGATTTTGATGAACGTCATGGAGACATACTAGTTTTTTATTTCAAGATATAGATCCGCTAGTTTACCAGTCTAGCAGGCCTAGATTTTGATGAACGTCATGGAGACATACTATTTTTTTATTTCAAGATATAGATCCGCTAGTTTACCAGTCTAGCAGGCCTGGATTTTGACGGACCGTAGCACGTATTTGGTCCCCCAATTCGTATTCTACATGTGAATGAATACTCCACACGTCAAGAGTGACCTGCGTTAAAAGTTGACCTGCCTTAAAATTGTGAAGACTTGTAACTATGTCCAATATCTGCTAGAAATCTTAGCATGGTTGGGCCGGGAGGGTGCGTCACCAGAAGTTATATGAAAGAATCAATCAGGTTAGGCTGGCGGGGATGGTGCTGTGTAGGTCGATGAAGAAATAAATGCGTTAAAAGTTGACCTGCGTTAAAATTGTGAAGACTTGTAACTATGTCCATTATCTGTCAGAAATCTTAGCAAGGCTGGGCAGGGAGGGTGCGTCACCGGAAGTTCTATGAAAGAATCAATCAGGTTGGGTTGGCGGGGATGGTGCTGTGCAGGTCGGTCGATGAAGAAATAAATGAAAGTTAATAATAGTGTGGTGTAACTTGTTCACTCCACACGCCAATCCACATATTGTGTTGTAACTTGTTCACTCCACATGTCAATCCACATACCGAGTTTCTATTTGAATTTCGAATTCAATTTACCATGGACCATAATCCATTCAACTCGATTTG
>SNQJ01S0033488.1:37155-56774 GCA_010110895.2 Picea sitchensis | reverse complement strand
GATTCATGAACGGCGTTTAGAATGTGAGTTTCAAATATATAAATTACAAATAACAATTTCACACTAGTGAATCTGCATAAAAATGTAAAATGACAGGCATGAAAATCAAATTGCTGTCATATAAAAAATTCCAGGCCTGCAGTCTAGTTGTAGCACATCTATAGGGTAACAATATATTGTTTGAGCTCGAAATCGTCGGCGCTAGACATATCGATATTCATGAAAATGAGAGTTGCGGCACGTTATAAGCAAGTACCAGAATTACAAGAGAAGTTATCTTGAACTTATGAACATATTATGAAAACTGATTTACTTGCATTAGATATACTTAGAAAACCTTGGATTAATGTTTGCTATACAATTTTATTTTCATTCAGAAACGAAGCTCGTATTTTATGTCCAGTCTAGTATTTTAACATGTCCATTTCAGAAAGGAAGCTCGTCATACCTCTTATTACCAAACTCATACAGTTTTCCACGGCTTGAGAAGAGAATGACCGCCACTTCTGCGTCGCAAATCACACAGTTCATACGCCTTCTTCTACAATCCGTTTCGACGCTTGGAGAAAGTCACTTGCCGGTTTGTGGTATTCTCGATCCTCTTTATCTCAATCTTTCCGCGGTCCATTGTGTATTTTGTGCTCACGAAAATCGAGAGGATGTAGTTGTTAGTTTAAGGAAACCCTAATGGTGATGTCAAGGGCAGAATGATCTGCGTGCTGGCTGTTCTTTCGACCTGCAGAGAGAGATATGAGGAAATCAGTGCAGGCGGCCATATTATCTCCTATAACAAGAGATGAGACCGACAGACATGGTTTCATTTCAGTTGCAGTGGTCGATCCTCGGAGTTTCAGAGAGAGAGAAAGAGAGAATTTATAGGCAGAGAGGGAAAGAGGGGTGAGAAAAACGTACCTTGTTTGTTGCAGTGGCGGGCAAATATGTGGTTCAGGCTGTTTCTAGAGGAATGGCCAAGCGCTCCTGCTGAGCTTGTTGCGTAGATTTAATATTTTTTTTTATTGGAAATTGTACATCGTATTCTGAATATCAATCTTATATTTTTTTGTTACAATTCCAAGGCACCGAAATCCGTCTCCACCTTGTGCGGGTCGAACACTCTGCTTTCCCATGATTACTCTCTTCCAACGGAAAACTAATTTAAATAATAGATCTAGTCCTGCACTGAAAATCTTTACTGAATCACTGGAGTCAAATCGTATAATAACGCCTTTCCTCACTTCAAAATTTTCATGGCCCGACATTTTACTGATCCATGTGACCTCCTGCACCGCACCACTCCACCATGAACAGAGACATTAGTATATTCCAATCAAACTATCAATCCATTCAAACATCCCCAAATTAGACCAGTTCGTGCATTGGAGAAATTAACGGAAAGAAAAATGCCGGTAAACAAGAATTCTCCTTTTTGGTGTTCTCCATATCAAACGTCTTCGTTTGGGGGTCGGCGAATGGGACATTTTCACGCAACCATTGGGCATTTGCTTAAAAGTATTAACCCCTTGATGGTAAATTAACCTTATAAATTATTAATCTCTGCATGGTATCTTAATCTTATTACGTCGAAAGGCGTACACATATTGATAATGGGCATAATTAATGATCTTGTAACCTTATTTAACCTTAAACCCTAATCTGATGGCTATGCATTGAAGATGCTCGCACATTCTTAGTCGTCCTCCAAAATCAATGGGTCAGATTTATTGTTCATAACTTTCTTGCATTTATCAAGACATCCGTTAACATGTTTACTTTTTAACATTTACCTAACCACATTAAAAAATATTGCCACGTTTAAATGATTAAGTAAAATTAAGTAATTGCTTATGAACGAGCGTCTAATGCCACGCGTTCCATTTATCAACCATTTATGGTGCTCATCGATAGAGATTTGTGTAATGCCTGACAGCATTTTCTGTATATGCATGACAGCATTTTCTGTATATGCATGGCCGATGTAATTATTCGTAACATATGTGGTGGAATATTTCTTGTAACTTTCCAAACAAATTCTGCAGATGCAGGAGAGAAATTATATAGTCTTTCGACATTTATCAGTCATAAATTATATATGACTGTGCTAGTCAATTAACACTTTTAGATTTTAGATGTAGACAAGGTAAATACCCCTATTTTATAAAAAAGTTCTATCAAATAAATATTTATTAACAAATACCACGCATGCGTTGGCAATAGTGTATCTTTGTCGTAACCTTTATTTCGAATAAAACATATATTTAATTCATTAAAAGAAGTCGTTGCTCCCTTGAGAAAAATCATTCCTTCGTTTGTCACCATCAAACATTAATTAAAAAAATATTATCATGGTGCTTAAGTTGGCAAGTAATTTTATGACCGGTGAAAACTCGCCAATAATTTGCATTTAATTATGTCCATGATTTTAAAAGAATCTTTTTCTATCTTATTTAAATAAATAACAAGAAAACATTTAATTTTCAGTTTTCAAATTAATTATGCTGCTTAATTATGATGTTGGTGATGAGTTTAATTTGCACCTACACCAATATTGATCCTTCCATCTTAAAAAAAAAGGTAGAGAATAGTTTGGTGTTTTTATAAAATTTTTTATATATTTTAAAAGCGTTTTAAAGAAGCATTTTCAAATTCCTTAAAAAGGTTAGGAAGACTAGTATTGTAATAAATATTTTTAAATCAATATATAATGTGGGAATAGGGAGGACATTCTAAGAGTGATTTTTATCTTTAACCCTCTTAGTGTCACAAAGATGTATGTAATGTGGGTGTAGGGAGGACATTCTAAGAGTGATTTTCATCTTCATCCCTCTTAGTGTCACAAAGGTGAGATATTCTTTTGACCCATCGTATTTTAGGAATTGTGCTAAATGTCCTATTTCATTATGGATCTAGTGAGAGTTTGTTTTTATTTTAGTAATGTTTATTTTATTCTTTGTGTTAGTTAAAACAAATAGATACTTTTGATCTTCTAAATTAGGGTTTATCACCTTCTTATAATATCTTAATTTTATTTTATACTGTAATTCTTTATTACACAACAATTTTTCCTTAAATTTAGGTGTAATAATATTTTTAATATTATTCTTATTCTATAGAGTGACCTCTGAATAGATTTTCAAACAGCCTTAGGAAACCTCTTGTATCCTGTGTTGTTTATCTTTCATTATCTTTCTCTTGTACATTAAATACCTAATCATAGCCATGCTCTCAATGTGGGAAAGACTCATTTCCATGAGGATACAATAACTTGTATTACATTTAATTTTAATATTATAAGTTATGACATGCTTTTGGATTTTCTCTATCTTTCTCCATCATTCTATAGAGATGTTGCATCCTAAACTTCTCAACCATATAAGATAGTAGGAGTAATGAGAGTCTCAAAGAGAAACTTATTTTATCCCAAAGTCACAAGTTCATTGATTTAGAACTATTTTCAAGTCCACAATAAGCTTCCAATCCTCCATTTAACCTTTCATAGTGCTATAGTTATAATTAAGCTTGTGATGAAAAATTGATTCCAAGATATTTGTGTGAAGTCACTTCCTCCGAGATATTATTGTCATGTACATGAAATTAATGTAGGAGATCCTTTTGAATTTGAATATCATAACCCTTTTTTTGTTAGTTCTGATATGCATAGCCATACTAGATTCAAAATCCTTGAGAATATTTAGTTCCTTATTGAGATAATAGGGTCTCCTCTATAAATGAACAATATCATCAACATAAAGAAGAAGGATGGTCACTATTCCAACTAAAGATGTGTCGACACATCCCACCTTTTCCAAACAAACTTTGACTTATCGATGTATATTTCAAAATCGGTAGTGGGCATGGGGAAACCTTGCTTAACTCATATATTACAATTAATTTCTTTCGATTAGCCCTTATTTTTTTAAAGTCGATGAAGTGGCCCTTATTTTTCTAAAGTCAATGAAGTAACATAGCATATTTCTTTCATTATTGTGACACTCCTCAACAATGATCCTAAGTGTGACAAGGTTGTCTATAATTGAATGATAGCTCCTAAATCTATCTTGGCCTTTATCTCTTTTTTTTTAGGATTTCTAGCTATACATTGATCTTCTTTTCTAGAATAATTCCATGTATAAAAATTATCTAAAATAAGGCTAATCTTAATAGTCCTATAATTAAATGAAATTTTTTTATCGCTACTTTTAAAAATATGAATAATGAGGTTATGTATCTGGGGTTTAAGGAAACCTTGCTTGATTGCTAAATTTAAGAGCTTGTGAATCTAAGGTATAAGTATAGGCCCTCCATTTTTTATGATTTCTTCTTGGTAACATTCTCATTAAATTTCCCTTTTACAAGCCTCTTAACCCCAAACTCTATGTCTTGTAAGGAAAAAAAATCCTCTATAGAAAGTGTTTGAATATTGTCCATGATATTAAGGGATTTATAAATATTTTTAAGGTGATAATTTCAATCCCTCAGAGGAATCATATATTTTCCCTTAGTTTATGAGTTAGAATTTCCCTCTATAATCTCTCAGTATCTAGCCTAGAGAGGTGTAAAAGCTTCTCTTTCTTTCTACTTATAAGTTACCTTTTTTTTTTCTTTTAATTGAGACTTTGTACCTATTTATCTTTGTGTATTTTATGTAGTCATTAGAAGCACCCCTAATGGTTTTTCTAGCAATATGACACTCTTTAACATACCAAGGGTTGAACATTCTACGTTCCTTTTTACTTCATATATTCATAGATAAATTGTGAATAGAAGTAGAGAGGATTATTGTAAAATTATGTCAATAGTCTTCAATGTTGTCCTTAATTGATAAGAGATTTAATTCATTATTTAAATCACATAAAATTATCATCTTTATTTTTTTCAAAGATTAAGTGTGTTTTGGTTATTAGAATTCTCTTCTACAGGGTTTTTGTCCATGACAAAGTATAGAGTTAGAATTCAAGGTTTATGATCTAAGGCGAGCTCATAGTTTTTCAATATGTCAAAAATTACTATTTGGTTATAAATGGGGATTTCAAATTTCACATAATGTACAACACTACTACCAAGTCCATGAATACAAGTCATCCAATTGGATTTTAGCCACTTCATTAGACCATTGTAAATTATTAGATCTTAGGAACTATAGAGATTGATCAACTCAGACCTAAACAAATTCTGAAGTCTTTGGAGTTTAATTTTTATATGATAGCTAAAGAGAGGTCCTCATATATCCTTAAAGGATTAGGTTTGGAATCATTGCTTAAGGTAATAGCCTGGTTATTTCCTTTAATAACATTAAAGTCTCCTAGAAAAAGGATATTGACTTCATTTCTTATCATGTGCATATCATGTACTAAGCCATTGTAAGGACAATTCTTATATAGATTGTTTTTCTTATGAACAGTAGAGTTAATAGGTGAAGAACAACATATTTCTATATAAATATTCTTAGAATTAATATACTAAATATCTCTTGGCATGTATTGATTGAAATATTTTTTTTGTGAAGCCTAATTTGAGGGAAAATGTTCTTATTTATGTAACAAGATATGCCTCCAATCCTTCTATGGTAGGATCCCTTGTTACATACTGACCATGAAGCAGATCCTTATATGTCAGGGACCTTGGATTCTTCATGTTCCTAATTTTCAAGAAGCATTGTAATATGAATTTCACTTGGGATCCAACTTAACATGGGACCATTCCTCCATGGAAATGCAAGACCATTCCTAGAAAGGATGAACTCACCCAAAAGGTAAAGTTTTTCCACTTATTAACTCACTCTCAAATGAAAATAACATATTTTTATGGTTTTCTTTAGAAATGAAATCATGAAGGGTAATTTAATTATAAAAATAAGTACAATGTGTTTTATAATATAATGGTTAGAGTAAGTTCAAAGGAAATGAAATTTATTATATTTTGGTTTCTTTTAATGAATGATTTCATTGGAATCCTACCACTTATATTTATAATTTATAATTGTAATTGTAATTGTAATTATATCAATTTGGTCTAGCTCACCTAGTTCTGAGGAATAATTTTTCTTTAACAAGAATGGTTAATTTTTGTAGTAGAAAGTTACTATAATACCAGACAACATAACAATACAAAAAACAAGACTTTCCCACATTATATAGTTCAAATATTTAGTTGCATAATATCTATAGAATGTATGTTATTATCCTTCATAAAGGATTTAAATTTTCTACTAGTACAAAGCCTAAAAAAGAGACCTAGAAAAATACTAGCTTTACAAAACATAATATGAACTAGAGTTATTTAAGAGAATTATTGATATAAGCTCCCTCTTGCTCCACAATAAAAGGTTGAGGATTCTAATCCATTTTTTACACTTCTCTATGTATATATAAAACAAATTATTCTTCATTGTTCTCATCTACCCCTAAACCAATATGCATTCAAAAAGTGGCAGAGGTAGCTAAATATGGGATCATAGTCAAATTGGTGACTTGTTGATGTAAAGAAAAACATTCAACCTCTAAATTCTAAAATCCATCTCTTTTGTTAAAGTAAGGTTTCCATAATACCCTCCATCCCATTGCTATGTTTCTTTCAATGGGAATGAATTTTTTCTATTGCAGTGAAGATAGATGTCTCATTGTCTACAATGTGTACCTATTGTCTTTGAACAACATGAAAAATAATAGTGATTTTGCAAAAAGTGCATCACCCTAGATGATTATGGCTCTCCATACAATATCAACTCCAATGAAAACTGTCCCAATTCCCCCAAATCCCCCTTTATTATATCCACTACCAATTTCATAAATTCCAACCCACATGACCAAATTAATAGAGGAACTAGGCAGGGAAGTGAAATCATCATAACTACTCACCTTTCATGCTAACTAAACTATGAGACCATTCAAAAAACTCAAAAAACATGCATTGGAGGATTCCTTTAGAATCACAACTTCCAAGTTTAAACCAATGCACATTAAGGAAGAATAAAATATGAATTTGTTTTGATAGTTTTGATAGACATACCCATACTAGAGTAAAAATGCTTAAGAATATTTAGTTGCTTATTGAGATAATAGGGTCTCCTCAATATAAGAACAATATAATCAACATAAAGAAGAATGATGATGACTATTCCCTCTAAATATGTGTTGAGACATCCCATCTTTTCAGAACAATATTTTACTCGTCGATGTATATGTCAAAATGGGTAGTGGACATAGGACAACCTTGCTTAACTCCTTTATTAAAACTAATTTCTTCCAATTAACCCTTAGTTTTATAAATTCAATGAAGCAACATAGGATATTGATTTTATTATTGCAACACTTATAAACAATGGTCCTAAGTGTAACAAGGTGGTATATAATTAAATGATAGCTCCAAAATCTAGCTTGGCCTTTATCTATTTTACCATGGCTTTCTATCCATACATTGATCTTAATATCTAGAATAATTTCATATAAATTAGATAAAATAAGGCTAGTCATAATGGTCCAATATATTAAATGGATTATTTTTATCCCTAATTTTAAAAATATGAACAAACATGTTTTGTATTTGGGGTTTAAGGATACCCTACTTGATTTCTAAATTGAAGAGATTGTGAATGTAAGGTATAAGAATAGGCCCTCCAATTATTAGTATTTTTTATTTGTAGCCTTCAACATCATTAGTTTTCCCTTTACAATTCTCTTAACCCCAAACTCTATGTACTATAAGGAAAAACAATCTCTAAAGAAAGGGTTTGAATATTTTCCATGACATTAAGGGATTAATAAATATTTTTTAGGTGGGAATTTTAAATCCTCAAAGGAATCATATATTTTTCCTTAGTTTACAAGTTAGAATTTACATTTAGAATTTATTAGCATTTATCCTAGAGAGGTGTAAAAGATTCTCTTATCGACTTATAAGGTGCCATTTTTTTTCTTTGAATTAGGGATTTGTAAATATTTATCTTGTTGGATTTTACATACTCATTAAAATCACCACTAAAGGATTTTAATAGAAATATGAAACTATTTAACATAACAAGGGTTGAGAATCATAATTTCCTTTTTTGTGTTCTTACTTCATACCTTGATAGAGAAATTGTTAATGGAATTAGAAAGAGTTATTGAAAAATTATGTCAATAGTCTTCAATGTTGTCACTAATCGATAGGGGATTTAATTCATTATTTAAATAATTTAGAAAATCATAAAATTTACTTTTGTCAAAGATTAAGTGCTTTTGGTTATAAGAATTCTCTTCTACAAGGATTTTGTGGATGACAAAGTTTAGAGTTAGGATTTAAGGATTATGATTTGATTTAGGATCATGGTTGTTTAACATGTCAAAAGTTACTATTTGGTTATAAATGGGGATTTCAAATGTCACATAATGTACAACACTAGTACTCCCCTAGGGGTGTGGATCAGATGGTGTTGGCATAGGGGCAAACCCAGGGTTCAACGCTACAACAATGCACCAACAAAGCCCTAACTACTGGCCCTTTCAGCAACACCTATGAAGAAGATGAAGTCTCACCTTAGGTAGAGACAGGGGTGGTTGTAAGACTCATGTGTGTGCAACCTTAGCTGGGACACAAATCTTTGATTGTACTACTTAGTAAAGCACTTAGCACTATCATTTCCTCAATATGCAATCAATATCCACTTCCCTGATGAAACAGAGCTTCACAACATTCACACTAATCTAATGTATTTAAGCACTTAACATAGGTAAATAGATCAGATCGAGCAGATCAAGCACTAAGCATGGCTATATAGATCAGATCTAGCATTCTCACATATAATAAGCACAAAGAATAATTAGATCTATCTAAATACATCGAAGCACTTAAAAAATAACATGTGAACACATCAAGACAAAGCACAAAGTAGCATAACACAGTGTTTACGTGGTTCACCCCCACCCTGGGGCCATGTCCACCAACTCTTCTTCTTTATTGTCTTCAGTCAATTGGTTACAAGAACAGAGCCTCAAAACCCTTACTCTGCACAGGAAAGAAGATCTGGGCAACTTTCTAGATCCTTATTCCTTGTGTTACAACACTAAGCCTTCCACAATATGCTACAAGGACCTGCACATAGCTCTGCAAGTCTCTTACAGTCATGCACATAGCACTTACAGACTCTACTTGCACTTAGCATACATTCACATCACATAGATGCACACACTTCTTCTATCTTGCCTAAGAATATATTTATATACAAAATAGGCCTAAACATGGGTGAACCCATGGGCCGATATCCTGTTCCCATTACATAATCCCAAAAACCCAAAAGGGACCCAAAAAGGGGCCGAGATCCCATGATCTTCGCTTCGTATTGCGCTCCTCCTTCGACCGGTTGTTAAAGGCCCAAAATATGTCAACATGACCAAGAATCTCCCAAAACTTGGTCAATGGCCAATAGGCCCCCAACACTCACCTGTGACTTGTCCCGAGTCACTTTGTTTTGATCAGTTATGCTTTGAATGCCTCAAGTTTGGCTCGAGCTGCTTTGAACTACTCCTTTGATACGGATTCTTGCTTGGAGAACTCCTCGATCACTGCATCATTCATTGGCCCTTCTAGACGTTGTTCTATTGTAGTGACAACCTGTTCTAGCTCCACTCCTCAGCTTTCAACCTCTATGAACAATTGGCATGCTTTATCTTTCATAGGTTGGAGTCGTTGAGTTACTTCCATACTTTTCTTTGGATCATATGGATCTGTTGTTGGGTGGTGCGTTTCTCTTGAGATATCTTCATTCTGTCTACAACTGACAAGGCCTTCAGTTGTGCCTGTAGTTTGTTTGTGTGCTACTTCACTTCCTGGAGCTACGACTCCAGTGTCTGTAACTCTGGGTTCTTAGCAATCTTCTCATACGTTTTGGCACTATGATTAATTAGCTTCTTGCACTCCCTAGAAAGAGCCTTCAATCTCTCAACTGTGCTGTGGGTAGTTGGTTCCCTTTGATATCTTACATCTTGTGGGGTCTCAGGCACTACACATAGCTCCAAATCTGTTATGTGTTGTTGTAGTTGTTGAATTACTTCTTCAAGTTGTCCCACCTGCTTTGGAACTCTCTCTTCGGCCTTTACTTCAATGACTGTCACAGAGTGAAGTGCCTTTTTGACCCTTTCCTTTACTTTGAGTTGCTCCGTGAGAAATTGTTCCTTTCTTTGTTGTAGTTGTGATATTTCTGCATCCCACTTCTCTTGGAGAGAAAGCTTTTCCCCTTCTGTAGTACTACGTTGCTCTAAAAGGTCTCCTTGTACTTCTGCTAAAGCCTGGGTGGATTGTGTTGTTTACTCCTATGCTTGTCGAAGGTGAGCTTCGAATGTATCAGCAATTCAGTGGATTTAAGTTGACTCATCTCCTAGTTCAGTTGTTTCCAATGGCAGATGCCTAGTGGAAACTGTGCAACTAGACTGTAGTGCCTGCTGCACCCCTTGAAGTTCAACCTTAATTCGATTGTATATATTCTCCTGCTGAGCCTCTTGATTATCCACTATCTCCAGTGAAGCATCGTTCAGTGTTGCTATGATGAAATCGAAGACATCTGAGATGAGGGTAGTCTGCATTTTGGTCATAGAGGCTTTTGATTTCTTCCGAGAAGAAGGCTTCGGGGGGGAAACCTTCCTTTTCTTCGAGGGATCCTCCTCGTCTCTAGGCGGTGTAACCTCGCCTTTCTTCTATTCAACTTCTGTGCCATGTATCTCTTCGCCATATCCTCCTTGCGCAGGTAAGTTGGAAGTAGTCTTCGTTGAGGTACTACTTACATCTTGGGCTTCTTCATATTTCTTTGTCTTGCTAGGTCCAGGTGTATCATGCGCTGCTTCTGGACTATCAATGTCGGACATCTCCATAGGATCTACTGGAATGAGGAGGTCCATCGACCAGTCTTTAGTAATCTCTTCTAAGTCCTCCTATGTCAAATTGTAGCAAGACTGAAGATGTTGCTTGTGATCATCAGCACGCATTGTAATATAAATGAAATGGAGGTTCGTGCTAAATTTCATTAAAGGTCAAAACCTATGGAGAGTATTTGGCATGATGCAAGGCTCGAACTGGATGGTTGTCTTCAGTTGGTTGTAATATGTGTGGAATATGACATTTGACTGCCATTGCTTGTTCATGTCACTGGAATACCACAGTGTACTGAACTTCGTGGCCATAGGTTCAAAGGGATCGATTTCTGGGAAGGTCGCACCTTCCGACATCTTCCATGTGATGAAAGCGATCAGGATTAGAAGCCAACTGAAGTGGAATTCATATCCCTGATCTTGAGCTTCCCTGCAGTCCAGTTCCAACTGGTTCACAAGGTACCTCGCCCAATTCATTTGTAGGCCCTTTGCGCACTTTCCTACGAGGTCGACTACAAAGCCAATCACTTGGGTGGGTTGGTTCTTGCGAACTAACTTTCCTGCGATCAATTGACAGGCGAGGTGAACTACGCCGCTCTGGATAGAAGCTACCTTGTAGCCTTATGTTCCCTTCTCGACATCTCCATAAGTGTCCTTGATCCTTTGTGCGAGAGCGTGGTCCATGGCTTTTCCAGGATAGAAATATTGTGGGTCAGTTCCTTGCATGCTAAGCTCGGTGATCCGATTGATCAATTTTGGATCCACTATGATACGACGGTTTAACCACAAGTATCTTCCATGGTAACATGACAATAGTAGCTTGACACATGCATTCACTTCTTGGTTCCTTCCGAAGTGAGGAATCTTCATGACATTGAGTAGTGTGGACTGCGCGAGGTTCATAGTCCATGACTTGGGAACTATCTTCGAATTCTTTCCCTTTGTTCCAGTTAGATATTTATGTGGGGCGAGCATGTTGTAGACCTTCCTGTCGTCGAGGTTGAAGTTGATAAACTTCAATCCTGCAATCTTTTCTTCATCTGCACGAACTGCGTGTATCCCCTTCAAGATGTATGCAGTGACCAAAGCATACTCAAATTATTTGGCCACACTGTCTCTATTGATTCCACCAGTCATAGGTGGTAGATAGGTGGGTAAAATGCTTGGAATCAACTTAGCATTCGAGAGATCATCTCTATGCTTAGTTTTCTTTTCATCGGTTGTTCGGGATGGTTCGACTTGAGCAGTTGACAGAGAGGTTGGCAGTGCTCTTGTGGATGATGCTTGTACACCTATGGATAATCCTCTCTCCGACATGACTCTTTCAGTCATCAGGTCAATAAAAACTTCTTCAACAACTTTCTCTGCAACACTCAATTATTCCGACATACGCAATCGGGGCTAACAATCACGGTTTCTGGGAACAACTTAGACATAGTATTGAGATAGAGAGAAAGAGTGCGATGATCACTGTATAAACTCAGCTTAGTCTGTGGGCTCGAATTCTCAATTGGCAAAAGTGTTCTCGGTGTGTGCGCGGCGGGATAAATAGGGAACATGACAACGATTCACTTGCGATGGGTATGAGCCTCCATTAACTCTTGTTTAGTCCATTATGGCACGATCCAATGGTCTGATGATGAACCATAATTTCCTTTATTCTCGTTTGGAGCGTTGATCGAACGGTTATAATTTCCCCAACGACTATATTGCTTCGTCATGGCAAAGTGCCATGCGTCGTTTTTCTGATATCTCGACAAAGCTCCCATTCTACAAATTTTAGTCTGCAAAGTTCCCTCTAGAACCTTCTGCAACTTTTTGATCTTAGCTCTCTTCTTACTTAACTTTCTATCCCTTTTTCCAGTGAGCTTCATCTCGGTAGTTCTTTTTCCATTCCTATTCTTATGTTCTTTTAACATAGTTACTTCACGTTGTTGAGATTCTTCCCTAGGATTCCTGGATAATACTCTGTCTTTGTCTGGGGTAGGTACTTTGGTCTTCTGTGGGTATTCTAATGTTCTTGAAGCTTCTTCATCTAGGTTTCTAGTGTTAAATAGCTTTGATATGTTCTCATGTTCTGCAATCAAGTGTGTGATCCTTCTAGTCATGAAATCTTTTAACTCTTGTTTCTTCTAATTCAAAAATTCTTCTTCTTCTTTTCATCTAGCTTGATCTCTATCAATCCAAGGTTTTCCTAGTAACATGGTAAATGGGAGGTTGTCTTCAATAAATTTAATAATCTAAAAAATCTTCTGCTATCGAAGTTCCATTAGCTTTCATAAGTATGCGAGTGAGCTTTCCACATAGGTTTATCAGCTTTCCTCAGAATAGTCCTATTCCTCCTAATGAAGGGATCATAGCAGGCTTCTCTATGGCTTCCCAATTTCTTTCTAAAATGATATTCCCATGTGTTTCTTCATCCAGAATATAGTCAATCTCAAAGTCTCTTATTCTTACATCAATGCATTCTTTTTCCTTGAAGATCTCTGATAGGATGACATGTCAATGGTCATTCAGGGTTTCGTTTATTTGAAGCAATAATTTCTCTGATTCTTTCTGGGGTTCTGCCATTTTTGGATCTGCCTTAGGGTTTTCTTTATTCAGATTCATTTCTTCCATCTTAGCAATCATTCTAGGGAAATATAACACATCATGGTGCATATATTTACAACAAAGACAACCAGGTCTTTTCACAGGGCATTCCTTAGCAAGATGTCTCGGTCTTCTGCAACTATAACAGAGGGTTAATCCTCTCTTTATTTTAAATGATCCCCAGCTTCTCCGGTACTATGCACTAGGATCATGGTAGCTATCCTGCAAAAAAATATTTCTAGGATCCTGCATCCATTTGTTAGTCCAAACATTCTTTCTATGCATAGGTATAATATATCTTTCACTATTCTTATCATATCTACTCATATTAAGACTTATTTCATCTATTAAAACCCCAGTTTTCAAGCTAGGACGGAACCTATCAATCATACCTAGATCCATACTTTAGAAACAAAAATTTCCACTTATCTTACTTCTAAAGAGCACAAAGCTTCCAGATCTAAAAATTTTCACTATTCTTACCTTTATCAAAGCACAAAGCTTGCATATCTTACCTCTTTTAATCATAAATCATTACTTTTTCTTTTCTTAGAGCACAAAGATTTCATATCTTTCTTTTTTCCTTTAGATCCGACCTCCTTTCTTCAGATCAAGCTTTCTTCTTTAGTACAGAGCTTTATAAATCGAGTAGGATACTGTGCACTAGGGCACAAATCTGTGCACAAAGATTTCACAATATCAGGTCGAATATTTGCACAAATCTTCTTCTTTCTCAGTTCCCAGCAATCACAGTTTCACGTCCTGGCAACAGAACCATTTTTTGGCATAGGGGCAGACCCAGGGTTCAATGCTGCAACAACACACCAACAAATCCCTAACTACCGGCCCTTTCGGAAACACCTGCGAAGAAGATGAAGTCTCACCCAAGGTAGAAGCAGGGGTGGTTGCAAGACTCAGGTGTCTGCAACCCTAGTTGGGACACAGATCTATGATTGTACTAATTAGTAAAGCACTTAGCACCATCAGTTCCTCAATATGCAATCAATATCCCCTTCATCGATGAAATAGAGCTTCACAGCATTCACACTAATCTAATGTATTTAAGCACTTAGCATAGGTAAATAGATCATATCGAGTAGATCAAGCACTAAGCATGGCTATATAGATCAGATCTAACATTCTCACATATAATAAGCACAAAGCATAAGTAGATCTATCTAACTACATTGAAGAACTTAGAAAATAACATGTGAACACATCAAGACAGAGCATAAAGCAGCATAACACAATGTTTACATGATTCACCCCCACCCCGGGGCTACATCCACCAACTCTTCTTGTTTATTGTCTTCAATCAATCGGTTACAATCACAGAGCCTCAAAACCCTTACTCCACACAGGACAGAAGATCTGTGCAGCTCGCTAGATCCTTCTTCCTTGCATTACAACACTAAGCCTTCCACAATCTGCTACAAGGACCTGAACTTACCTTTGCAAGTCTCTTGTAGTCATGCACAAAGCACTTACAGACTCTGCTTGCACTTAGCATACATTCACATCACATAGATGCACACACTTCTTCTATCTTGCCTAAGCATCTATTTATATACAAAATAGGCCTAAACATGGGTGAACCCATGGGCCGATATCCCATTCCCATTACGTAATCCCAAAAACCTAAAAAGGACCCAAAAAGGGGTCGAGATCCCATGATCTCTGTTTCCTCTTGCGCTCCTCCTTCAACAGGTTTTCGAAGTCCCAAAATAGGTCAACATGACCAAGAATATCCCAAAACTTGGTCAAGGGCCAATAGATGGCAATATACTATACTGTTAAGGCCCACATTATGATGTCGTTCGTTCAAACCTTGTTGTTACATGTCAAAATTCCTCACTTCGACAATGTCACATTCTCATTATCGCAAATGTTGCACTTTTGTCGCAAGTGTTGTAAATGTCGCATTTTCATTCTACGTGTGTAACATTGTGAATGACACCATGGAAACACTTGATACATCCTCTATAGCATGTTGGAAGAATAAGCACTATGATTTGACAGTCGAAACAATAGTTTTATTATTGGAATTACTCATCCTGGCAAATGTTTGGGAAGATCAACTCTCCCCATCTTATATGCAGGGAGCACTAGAACTATTTTCCCATCTTACAGGGATATCTATAGCTCTCTATGTCTAGTGTTAAGAGAGAGTCGAAGTGGTTGAGAAAATCTTGGGATAAAATCCCCTTTTTCTCTTAAGACAACTATGGATAGATCGAATTGGTTTGGCTCGAATCTAACCCCTAGGCTTCATCTAAGGAAGATATCACAATTGATGGAGCCATATCCTCAACTAATCCCAAATATAACCAAGTTGTTTGAGCCTCTCAAAGGATATAAATGGAGTCATTCTGATGGTAAACAGGAAGAAATTAATCAACAAAAGCATTGTCATTATGATCATGGATTTTTTGAGAAAAGGGTTGGACTTAGAGAAATTGGAGAGGTTGTTGCAACAACGTCTACAAATTATAAGTGTATTTTAAAGTTCTCATCATTATATAATTTTCAAATTCCCTTCTATTTTGTGTATCTTTACATATGCTTGTCTATTATGGATGAATTTTTTTGATCTATTATGGTAGAGTACGAGCTGTCTTTTTTCTCTTTGTTGTCCATTGTTTTGCAGGTATCAAGATGTGAGAACGATTTTGGAGATCAAGCACAAATTGGATCAACAAATAAAAATAATGGAAATAGGTATGGTCGCCTTTTCTCCTTCCCTCTTTTCAACTAGTTAAACAAATATCAAAGGGATGTTAGGGTCCATTTGTATCTTTTTGTCCTGGTATAGGGGTGATTAATCCAGGGGAATATCTTCCTATCCACAGGGGATTATTCTGTAACACTTTCCTATCTTGTGTTTCATGTTTGGGGAGTGTACAGTGCACCTAGAGGTTATCATGGGAGTGGTTAGAAAACACGAACCCTTGTCATGCAAGTACAAGCCCACCTAGTTGTCAATTCCGCTAGTACAAAAAAAATGTACAACACTACTACCAAGACCATGAATACAAGTCATCCAATTAGATTTTAGCCACTTCATTAGACTATTGCAAATTATTAGATCCTAGGAACTATAGATCTTGATCAACTCAGACCTATACAAAATATCAACCAAGTCTTTGGAGTTTATTTTGTATTTGATAGCTAAAACAAGGTCCCCATTTAGCCATATAGGATTAGGTTTGAAATCATTGCTTAAGATAATAGTTTGGTTACTTCATTTTATATCATTATAGTGTCCTACAAAAATGATATTGACTTCATTACTCATCTTGTGTATATCTTGTTCTAAGTCATTGTAAGCATAATTTTTATCTTTATTTTTTTTCTTATTGAAGGTAGAATTAATAGGTGGAAAATAACATATTTCTATATAAATATTCTTAGAATTAATATCCTAAATATATGTTGACATGTACTAATTGAAAGGGTATTTTTTGTGAAGCCTAATATGAGGAGAAATGTTCTTCTTTATGTAACAATATATGCCACCAATCCCTCATTAGCAGACCGATCACATGTCTTCAACAACTAATGAGGGATCATTTCATAGATCCAAAACTCCTAGACTAACTGGAAAACCATCCATACTGATATTTTACCTACACTTGATCCCTTCTAGATTTGGAAACACAATTGCTTCATACCACTAAATCAATTCCCTTTGTGTAACGATTGAACTACTAGTAATTCTATGGACATACTTCCATCTACTAATATACATGGGAAACTAACCGTTGTACTCACCAGTTCTCTAGGAAAATAGTCTGAGTGATGAATGTATCTAGGTCAATCTTACATAACATTTCACTGCACTAATTTCAATGCAATATAACCTCTTTCATCTGATTTGGAGATTCTATAAACATTTATTTCACAAGTAAATAAAAATTTCAATATTCTAGAAAATTAAGCCATGCACACTTCTCAAAAAGAACCCACAACCTTCCACACATTGATAAATATTCTTAGTTAAGAAATACATTTAATAAAATATAGTTTGTGGGAAATGGTAAAATCATGGGATGGATACGAGAAATAATAGCATTGTTTTTTAAAAACATTTCAATGTGACGTCTTCATCAGCTAGAGTGTTGTGTTTATAAATAGAACATCCTTAATCATTGTGCCATTATTTTTTTTTTTACAAAATCGGTTATGAGCTTTTATTATAATAGGAAGAGGGGGCTGCCAACCCGTACATATTCAAAATCAGAGCAAGGCTCTGTTTTCATTCCTTAATCTAGAATCCTATGCAGCTTACTGCTATTACATGCCGAACACAAAAAGTCTGCTAGTGTGGACTGTCCATTCCTTCTGAAAAACGGATGCTCATAACCCTGCGTGGTCTTCATAGTATCCAACGAAGCATCAACGCTCTGCCTTGGAAGAGGCCTCGGCAGTGACCTCAGATATCTTACCAAAGGCTTTGGTGAGTTCCTCCACCTGAGTTTCCAGCTTGCTTAGTCGCTTGCCCAACGCTCCCATCATGTTGGCAGAGTCTTTTAAACCAGTTTGGATTTCATCGGTGAGGTCGTCCTTAATGTCCTCCATCTCCAGCGCGAGTATTTCCCATTTGTGACGGGCTGTGGACGCCTTTATACTTTCTAGCTCGGCTCGAATGAGATCAATGCGCTCCTTCGGGGTGAGCCCAGGTTTGGAAGCCGATTCCATTTTGCAGTTACTCTGAATCGTTTGCAACCCAGACTGAAGGCTGAGACTGAGATGCGAATGAGGGTAGCAAACAGCCTCCCGACCAGATTTAAGGAAGAACAGGGCTTCCTCCTCGGGATTACCTTCGATTCGATTCGTAAGCCAAATCTCTGCGTGAGATATTCCGTCCCGACTGCAAATGATGGAACTGGAAGTCGTCCTTTTCTTCAAGCAGATCCCGTGGAGATTTGGAGCACGGGTTCCCAGCGGATTAGGGGATTGGCTGAGGGGACGTGGTCTCATTTAAAGATAGAAGTCCTTTGCCCAAGAGAGCGGCCCGATTTGCTTGCGAGTCAGCAAGTCCGTTCAAAGATCGTAAAACGTGATAAACCTGATAGTTTTTGAATTGTAGCAGGAGGAGCAGAGTTTTTTTATATACTTGCGCCAGAGTGCAGTCCTTGGGCGCCTTTTTGGTGTTGAGAGCTTCCACAACCCTCATAGAATCTCCAAAAATCCTAATTTCCTGGATGCCGGAATTAATCACCTGTTTGAGGCCTTGCCAGAGCGCAAGAAACTCCGCATGATTATTTGAGGCGTGGCCTAGTCCCCAGGCATACTCCTTGTGAATTTTGCCGGCAGGGTCTAGAATTACTCCCCCACCTCCAGCCTGCCCCGGGTTGCCTTTCGAGGCCCCGTCGAAAAAAAGGGTCCATTCCTTGAGCGATGATCGCCACTGGAGAAAAGCCTGTTCCTCCATTCTTATTTCCCATTTCCGGTAGTGCCGAGGAGTGATTTGGCTGGTACTGGTGAAGTTTTGACTGATTTCCTTAAACCATTTATCTTCATCCTGAGAGAGCTGGACCGAGTTGCTGAGATTGGGCTTGCCTTGGAGGGCTTCTGCCAGCATTGTCCTGGCTTGAATTGCGACCTGGGAAGGCAGTCTTTCAACTTCGTTAAAAATTCTATTGTTCCTTTCCAACCATAGTTTCCAACAAATGAATTTGGGAGTCCACATCCAGGCTGTTTTGAGACAGTTCTTTTTTGTCAGGTTGAAGGGAGCGAGAGGCTGCCACAAGCTTAGTAACTCCGAGGCCTTAGAGGGGAGGCTTGGGCAGGCTGTTCCTGTGAGAAGGCTCCAAACTTTCTTAGAAAACTCACACTCTAACAGCAGATGCTCAGGAGTTTCTTCTTGACTTCTGCAAAGAGGACAGCGGGAAGGGCCCTCCCAGCCCCTCTTTTTAAGATTGTCAAAGGTTAGAATGCTATGGTGAGTCAAGGTCCAAGCAAAGTGGTCTATTTTGGGGATTGACGGGAAGTTCCAGATTGCTTTCCAAGGCCCTGGGTTAGAGGGAACCCAAGGGATGTTTAGGGCTGCCTTATACCCTGCTGTAGCTGTATAGTTTCCTGCGGGAGATCCCCAGCCCCGTTTGTCTTTGAGTCCAGCCCTTACCGGTGCTTTCCCATGGAGGTAGTCAAGAAGGATCAACGCTTCGGCGTGGAGCTCCTCCGGATAGC
>SNQJ01S0033487.1:214887-228574 GCA_010110895.2 Picea sitchensis | reverse complement strand
TGAAAATGTCTCCTTGGTATATATAGGCGACTAGGAGGTATAATTACAACTAATGGCCTAAAGCCGACATAAATAAAATAACATTACTAATATAATATGCCCCAATTAAGGGGTAATGAGCCAATATTAGGGCTTAACATTAAGGTACTCAAAACCTACATGAATAGAGACATATACCTTATATTTTGCAGGAAAAATAACATACCACTGCTAGAAAAATCAAATTTCACATAGTTCTTCACAATTTCTATGAATAAAAGTTAATTCAATTTTCTACGTTTCATCTTTTTACACCATATTCAAATTCATTGTAAACATACCTTGAATAATCCCTCCAAGTTAAAAGATTGCTATTTTTGCATGTTTGCATTGTCACTAACGCGTCATGAGATACCATCATTAGCTTGCACTCACCCAATAAGTATTTATTAAATAGAGTTATGTGTGTCTACAATAATGTCTATTCTCCCATATTTTAATTTGGTATCAGATAATACACATGACAATGTTACTCACTCCAATGAGAGATGATTTACATTCTTACACATATTCTATTCAAAAATGTTTAGTACCAGACATTATGAAGGCATGAAGTATTATGCAAAAGACAAATCATGATGAAGAGAAACAAGGAATGAAGCTTCACAAAGATCATGTAGAGAAAGAAATAAAGGAAGAAGACAAAATAAATAGAAGAGAGATTCATGATGAAGTATGGCAAGAGGAATAACTTGACAAAGATGAATGGTGAAGGGAGACTCTCAAATTGGTGAAGGAACAAAAGACTCTATATGAAGAGGTAAAACATAAGGTATGCATGGTGATGAGATGTAAACAAGTTATTATGTAATGGGCTTCTAATTTGTCGAGCATTTAGTAAAGAATTTGGAATGCTCGATTTAATATTGTAAAAATGAATTGTATGGGGTGCTTGATCAATTATACCCAACATCCTAGAAGTTTTTGGTCTAGGATGTAAAACTTAGACATAGACAAATAATATTCCTCAGGTTCTTAGTAATCCCCATTGAGTCAGGCCTACATACATTCTTGTGGTGGACATGAAATAATGTAGAGTGTATACCTCTTATATATAGAGAGGATGTGGTATCAAGTTGTGGAATCAACCACTGAGATAGGTACGAGGGTGGCAAGTGGACTCAAATCTAAACTTAATGGTGAGTCATAGAAGTTGAATATTCGATTGAGGGGGGAATGTGAAATGGAGTGTGAGTTTGTTGGGACCAAGTTATGATTAAAGGAGTGTTTAACATATTGATGAACCATGTAGGTGAAAATGATTCTTAGACAACTAGATATTATAGTTGATGGCACCCATGTATCTTGGTAGATTGATTTTTTTTTATACATACATCAATGATTAATTGTTTGCAAGTGCAAGAGGATGAAGAAGATTAAGTTAATTGGTTTTGTGCTAGTATAAAATAAAGAATAAGAATTAGTTCGATGATGAAGCTCAGAGTGAAAAAATCCCAAGAGAGAGTGTGCATTGTAAATCACTTTCCTCATCATGAGGTTTGTGGTCAACCGAAACCATTTGTGTGCAAGGTCCGTGGTTAGCAGAAACCATTTGTGGTCATTCGAAACCATTTTTGTGTGAAGTGAAACCACTTGTGTGATGATTAGGGGTAAGTAGAAAAATCTCGAGCGATTTATGATAAGGGGAAGCATGTAAAATGATGAACCACACTAAAGCCTAGTGACTTGAAGATACAAGTTGAACATGATGACGTGACTCTAATAAAGGCTTCACCAGATAGATATTAAGACAATTACTCATTAAGGGAGAGTGTTGGAATATGTAACTCCTAGTTGTGTTAATAATGTGTGTAGAGATTACGCTTGATATTGTAATTATTATTGTGAGGTAGAGAACAATTTCTATATTGGGAATAAGTTAGATATGATGTAACAACTTGTGAATAGTAGATAGTCACAACCTATTGTAAATAGTGAGTTATTCAATAGAGTTTTGTGTGTGCAATCATGTCTGCTCTCCCATATTTTAATTTAATGAATTTTTTTATCAAGTTATTTAAGATTATATACTAATTTTTTTACAATGTTTAGAAAAAATATTATAATTTAGCACATGGAATGTTTGTGAAAATATTTATTTTTATTTATTAAATTATAAAGCTTCATTAAAAAATTTAAATGATTTTTATTGTTTACATATTGTTTTTTTAATAACAATTATTTTACCTTTATATTTATTTAAATTAATTTTTAGTAAATTATAAAATCATTTTTATTTTATTTTTATTTATTTTTATGATTTTTTACTTTATATAATAAAAATAATGTATAATTAAAAAAATATTCTTACATTTTATAGTGCTTTCAAAAAATTATAATGAAAAATATTTAAAAATCGTAAAACCACTAATAATTATTTCAATTATTTTATCATTTTCTCCTTGTTATACAAAGACAAACGCTTAACCACTATTAATTATTTCAATTATTTTATCATTGTCTCCTTATACAAAGACACACGATTAGATTTTATGGCCTTATCATTATAGGGTTATAGGAAAAATTAAATTTGTATTTAATTTTTTGATAATTTTTTTATAAAAAAATATATATGTCATTGAGGGGCAATCTCATTAAATTGAATATTCTTACAAAATTAATTAAATAGTATTTCTTAATGAGAGGTTTAAATTTATAAATAGTTTTTAAAGACATCTTTTAAAATTAATTGAAATTGAAATTTGTAAATATTTTTTTAAGACATTTTCTTAAATAGTTGGATATGTTATTAAGGAAAGTGTAATTGCACCGAGTTGAATATTCTATTTCAGTTGGACCTGTTATTAAGAAAAGTGTAATTGTACTAAATTGAACATTTTAATTCATTAAAGTTATGCTTGTTATTAGTTGGATTTAAATATTTTTAAGTAAAATACAACAAAATAACTTTTTTTTTCAGTGTTACATTTATTTTCTCAAATAATGTATTTATAGTTTTTTAAATTCTTTAAAGCAGATTGAATTGTGAGCAAAATGAATTGAGTCAAAATTTTAAAGTTATATCAATTAATATGATTGAATATATTGCATTGTAAAGATTAATTTTGATTTCGTTTTATCTATCTTAAGAGCATTGTACTAAAAAGAATTTAACATCTTTTTGGAAAAGCATTTTAATTATATTTATATAAAAATAAGAAAAAAAATAAGAAATAATTAGTGGCATAGTTATCTTTTCAAACCATTTTTCAGCTGGGCATCCCACAGTAAACCATTTTTACCTCTCTGTTCTCCATGAAGATGATCGAACAAGGTCCCGTTTGATATATATTCGCAAACAAGGAGCAAATCTGGCGTTCCTTACAACTGCCAAACAGGTGAGTTGTATGGCATTTTGATATTATGAGCATATTGATCTTCTCGATATCGATTTGTGTCTGGTTTGAGGTGTTGAAAAGAGCATTTTACTCTCTTTCCAAATGTTGGTTGCACACCACATTTAATGTTTATTTTACATATATTTTCTTCTTCTTCTTCTTCTTGTGATCATGAGCTCAATGAAGAGATGTTGATTCCTCACTTGTAAATGGGTACCTAACATGGCCTTGTTTGTGGGGACCTATATTGAGGATCGTTGTCTATGATGGTTATTTATGGTACCTCACGTTTTGCACTTTTGAGAATTAGATTGTGTGTCACTCGTGCATATAGTTTTAGGAGTGTAACTAGGCATTTGTATCCCTCGCCACTTTAGAGTGTTTCTTGCTTAGGTTGTTTTGCATCTTTGTCTCCTTTAGCTTGTACTCCATACTTTAGTCATCAATTGTAACATTAATTGTCATCATCTTTTCCACTCAGTTCAACATTGTCGGGGGTGTTGTGCAATGCTTCCTTGGGTGATTCTTCATGCTTCACTAGTTTTGTTTGACATCAACTATTTTAAGAGTGAACCTTGTATCAAGCACCATTCCTTTTTTTGACTCAGTAGTTGCAGTGGCTAGTGACCCATGCACTTCGGTGAGATGGATTGGCATCCATAAGGACACTCATTTTATAATGTTTTTGTCGATTGTACATGAGTACGCCATCCAACTTTCTATGTCAGGACTCATTTCAAAGGATTGGTCTCTTTGCTTCAGAGGTTTGAAATTTATATTTCTACATGGATATTTGATGGCGTTGATAACGTGGGATTAACTCACACTCTCTTGAGTTTTGGCGATACTTCCTATTAAGAGCCTTTATCCTCCATAGGCCTCATTGTTATTTTGATGGTTGATGGTGTTTGCTTATGTTTGAAGCCTTTGTTATGGTTCCTCACCGGAACCTATTTTTCTGAAGCATTTATGTGATGGGTGTTAGTGTTTGTCATTCTCGTGCCTCTGCAACCAATCCTCTCTCGCTTCATAATTCAACCATGTTCTTTGAGTTTACTTGGCTCTCTTATTTAGATTTTAGGTCATACTTCTTGATTTGAGCTTCCAACCTATGAATGCCTCATGTTCTTGTTTTTCAATGCATCTTTGTGGGATCTTCTTCAATTTCAGCTCCAACGCCATTTTCAACACTGGTGTTTTTCTCTCTTTTGGAGAGGATCTTTTTCCTATGAGTTTTTCTCCCTTTCTCCAGTTATGAGAGTTTGTACATGGGTACCTCATCAAGCCTTGTTGTCGGGACCCATCTTTGTTTTATTTTGTTTTCTCCCTACGTTTTTCTTATGGTGTTGGGTATGTGTTATATTCTTTGCATTTTGCCTCATTTTTCATGTTGCCTCAGGCACATGGTTTTTGCCGATGGTTTTCTATTTCTAGTTAAGGAATTAGGGTTGTTGACTAATCCAGGTCATTGGGTTAAGGTTTTGGATGCCACTAGCTCCTATATCTATATTGTATTGTAAACAATGTATCACTATGAATGAATATAGAATATGTTGGTTTTCCCGGTTTGGGTTTCCAGAGGAAAAATATCTATGTAATGTTTGTATTTTCCATTGTATAATTTATGTTCTTTTACTGAAAATAGGTTTGCAGTAAATATTGTACAAGGTTAAAATCTACATATGGGGGGGTGTTGGCGTTGGTGTTTTCTAACACATCCAACCTATGTGAGTTCTAAGATTACATAGGCTCTCAACTAAACAACTATTCTTAGCTATTTGTTGGGTCTCTTCATTTCTATAAATGAAGTTCCTCTCATGTATTTTAATAAATCCAATTAAATCATATTAATAGATTATTTTGTTTGTATGAGGATCATTCATGATTCATGTTGATCCCTGATTCTTCACAAAACTTCGAACTCATTTGTATATCGATACCTGAATATTGTTCACATACATATGCCTTCACCTCCAAAAGGAACTCTCTTTAATATCTTCGATGTTTCTCTTCTCGTGATTCTGCATCACTGAATTGTTGAAGCTCAAGTTGCGGGGATAGATTCCTACCATTAATCGTCTGCATATTTACACTCTCCTATGAGTTTGGCTCTCGTTTCTGTTGAACTTGCTCTCTACTCTCCTATGAGTTTGCCTCTCATCTCTATTTAACTTGCATGTGAATGGAAACCATAAAAACTATGGGCATGTAAGAGAAATATGAAAGAAACAAAAAAACTATCCTCGGAAGAAGTTTTATTTATTTATTTTCAATTCTCATATAAAATATAAAATCATTGTCAATATATATCTACATGAATGTTGCAATGTTTTTTGGACTTGAGGCACATGCAAACATAATTCATGAACACAGAAAAAAAAAAAATGAAGATAAGCAATCACATAGTAGAGAAGAACATAACACATCTCAGTGCAACCAAGAATGAAATGGGGGGAAGTGGTATTCTTTATTGCTCAACAAATGGAGAAATGGTTTACAATTCTCAAGAAGCTCCTCACGAGCTTCTACATTTAACCAGTAGATATCTCAAGTGTTTCCACACATCTGGAAATCCAAACGCTTGAGAAACCTCCAAGCAAATGTAATAGAAAGGGTATGTGTTGTCACAATCCAACAATATTCATCTTGACATCAATTTCTCAATACCTTTCCCAACGAATCAATCAACACCTTCCTATAAGCCAAGAGAAGTCAAGCACCACCGCATCACTTGATCTAGATTTTATGAGAAGAATGAAATGCATACAGATTATTATTATTCTTAACACAGAAACATAAGAATAACATAGATACAATAATATAGATACAATCAAATTGGTTTCTATTCAATAATAAATTGTACTGAAAATATGTGACGGTTGCGCTCATTCGCAAGAATATGGTTACAATGAGGCTCTCCAAGCCTTTTTACAATAAAAATGAATGTCAAAACCCTAGACATCCAAAAACCTAACACTAGGAGATGAAGCGCCAAAAGTCATGTGAGCCCTATTGGGGTAAGTTAGTACATCAACTTCTCGGGGTCATAACTTTTTCATACGATCTTCGTTTTAGGCGCACGATAGCCTGTTGGAAAGGTTTATTCGAGGAATACACATGTTGTATCAAACTTTGACTTTGTCTATAGTTTAATTGTGGCAAGCCCTAAAAACGTTGTTTAGGGCCTCAAAACGACCCCAAAAGTTGGGGACCCAGAAACTAGGAAAAAACTGCCAAACTGGAAAACTGTCAAAATGAGCTAGTTGGAATAGGTGGGAGGCCATAGACATCCATCTGGATAAATCATCCCCCTTTAGGAAGAAATGGACTCCATTGCATTGAGTTCCCCCATCATATGAGGAAATTTCTGTTGAATTTGGCCCCAGGTAATTCACTTGCCTTGTTGCGGGAGCTGTCGTGCTTTGACAACTCGAAAAAGTTGGATCCTTTTCTGGCGAGTTCCCTTGACTTGTGTGTCCACAATATGATCATTGGATTCTTTTTGCATGTAGTCAGGGTTGAGCTCGGTGGGTGTCAATTGTTCTTTTATCTCTTAGGTGTCCAATAATGGTGGGAAATATGGTCGAAGGAGATCAACGTTGAACACTGGGTGCAGGCCAAGGAAAGGGGGAATGTTGAGCTCAAAATCATTGTCACCCAAAACCTTGGTGATGGTGTAAGGTCCATAACAGAGTGGGAGAAGCTTCTGATGGGGCCCTGTAAGAAGTTCTTTCTGCAAGTGCAACCACACTTTGTCTCCCACCTAAAACTTATGTGGCACCCGGTGTTGATCATGGTGCTACTTGTACTTGGCATTGGACTTATATAAAATATCATGAACCTATTGGCAGATGTGTTGGATCCACTCAATGAATTGGGAGGCTTTTTTAGCTTCAGTTGGAGTAGGAGATGAGTCGGTCGGGGTGGTCGCAAGAGGTAGTGAAACATCCATGGGACCCAATGGTTGGAATCTCAACCCGACCTGAAAGGGGTTGTGATCGGTTGAGCTATGTAGGGATTTGTTGTAGCTATGTTGAAAATAGGGAAGACTCTCATCCCATGTGTGGGGGTGCTTGGAATTATACATGCACAGGATATGCACGATCATTTGATTGATGAACTCAGTTTGGCCATCTACCTGGGGTGGAAGGTAGTGGATTTGGTGAACTTGGTGTCCAACAGTTACCAGAGGCTCAATCGAATGTGATGAGGAACTGACTGTCCTGATATGAGACAATTCTTTGTGGGATTCCAAAATGTACCCATACTTGTTCAAAGAAGAGCTTGGCAGTGGCCTCTGTTGTGATGCTCTTCTTGCAAGTGGCTAAGATCGCAATCTTGGAAAAGTGATCAATAACCACAAAACACAGTCATTTCCCCTCTTGGTGGACGGAAGGCCCGACATGTAGTCCATTGAGATGGATTCACATGGCATGTCAGGACTAAGCAGGGGGGGTACAGGCCCTATTTCTTAGTGGTTGGTTTGGAAATAGCGTAGGCAGTGCAGGACCTGATATACTTGTTGACATCCTGTCGAAGTTTCAGCTAGTAGAAATGTTTCTGCAGAACTACCACTACCTTTTCGACACCAAAGTGTCCTTCCACTCGGCTGTGGTGGGCTTCCCAAATCACCATCGCTCACTCACTTTATGGAACGTAGAGATGGCCCAATTGGTACAATAGCCTACCCTGAAGATATAAATTAGAGACAACTGAGTTTGTTCCCAACATTTGGTATGTGGTGGTGAAGTCAGAGTCTATCTCATAGAGGTTGGGCCATCCAGAGGTCTCATGGTCACAAGAGTCTAGCACTGTGGTGAGTGTCATGACTGGAGTTCGAGTGAGGCAATCAGGGACTCGGTTGGTATTGCTTGTTTTGTACTTGATTCTTAGGTGGAACTTACAAGTATGTGGACCACCTCTGATGGAAGACATTCTGCAATTTTCCTTGTGTTTGCATGAACTGCAGTGGCTTACGATCTATGTGGATGACTGTCTCATTCCCGAGAAAGTAATGTCTCCACTGGCGGTAGGCTTATCCAATGGAATACATTTCTTTTTTGTAAATAGGGTACTTATGGACAACATCTAATAGTGTCTCACTATGATAGGCCATGGGGTGTTTGTGCTGAGTGAGAACTGAGCCCACAACATAGTCCAAAGCATCTGTCTTGATATCAAAGGTCTATTGCAAGTCCTGTAATGAAAGTAATGGGGCTGAGCACAAGCACTATTTTAAATCATCGAATGCTTTGTTTTGGGATGTGCCCGACACAAATTTTTCCTTACCACCACCCCTGGTTACTTGGCCGAGGGCCCATGCAATATGGGAGAATCCCAACATGAAACTTTGATAAAAATTGGCAAGGCCTAAGAAGCTCTGAAGCTCAGTGAGTGTGGTTGGGGCTGGCCAGTCATGGATGACTTGGATCTTGGTTGGATCCACATGCACACCATGATAATCCATGATGTATCCTAGGTACTGGATCTTGTCCATGTCGAAAGAGCATTTTTCCAAGTTGGCATATAACTTGTGTTGCCGCAAGGTGTGAAGAACCTGTTGAATATGCTGCGAGTGTTCCTCCCAAGTCTTGTTGTAGATGAGGATGTCATCCAGATACACCACTAAAAAAGTATTGGTGAAAGGTTGCAGAATATATTCCATCATCCTCATGAAATTTGTTGGAGCATTTTTCAAACCAAAGGGCATGACCAACCATTCAAAAAGACCTTCTTTTGACTTGAAGGCGATCTTCCATACATATATTTTTTCTATGGGGACCTGGTGGTAGCTAGACTTCAGATCAATATTATTGAAGTAATTGGCCCCCTTGAGCTGATCAAGGAGATTGTCGATTAAGGGAATCGGGTATCGGTTCCTGACTGTGATTTTATTTAGGGCCCGATAATCAATGCAGAGTCGCCAGGTCTCGTCTTTCTTCTGCACCAACACGATTGGGATCCCACAAGGCGATGAGATGGGACAGATGTGCCCCTTTAGGAGTAGTTCTTGGATCTTTCACTTGATCTCCTCATTCTCTAACAGAGAGTGGCAGTAGACTGACCTAATGGGAAGCAGTGCGACAAGGGTCAAATTGATGGGATGTTTTACCTAACAGTGCATAGGTACCCCAGTAGGTGAGGAGAATATATCTGTGTATTCTTCCATGACCTTGTCCACTTTCTTTTGTTGTGTGGAGAGGTCAGATGCAGAGGCCCTGGATGTGGCTGCAATCTTTCGCTCACTTTGAGAGATAATCACGAAGAAGACAAACTTCTCGGTTTGAGATGACCTTCCTACATTCCTTGGCAGAGATCAAGGAAATAAAACTAGGTGGGACTGCTTCAGGTATCCTATACAATTTCATGTTCAAAGTAATAATAACACTACGAGGCCTAGACTCATATACAACATGATGTTTCCATAAACAAGGTTAGACCAAAAGAACAATACAAGCTTTGAGAGATGCAACATTACACAATACCTCATCTTTGAAGGGCTTCATGTTTTACGATAGGCGACACTGTTAGTTGTCGCAGAGATCGCTTCCTTGGTGGAGCCATCCAATGGTGTAGGGTTGTGGGTGTGGAATTTCCGTCAAGGCTAGCCACTTGACGACCTCTTCTAAGATGAGGTTCTTCTAGCTACCTTTATCAACGATAAAGTGCAGCAGGGTTCCTTTTACCCACATCTGTGAATGGAAGAGGTGCTCACCTTCTTCTGGCTCGTTTGGTTCACTAAGTTGGACCTTGGTGGTAGCAACGGTGGCACTAGGTTCCGCGTCAATGATCTGTCTTCCCCTTTCTGGTTCTAACTCAAAGTCAGAACTTACATCTGATTCAGAGGCTTTCACCTCATCCACCAATGATTACTTTGAGAAACAATCAACAGTGTTATGCCAGGGGATATTATGGAAGTTGCACCACTTCCCAGTATATTTCTTTGTCTTTCTAGTGTCCTTCTTTGCTTGCGGACTAGACTGGTTGTCCTGAGTTTGTCCATATTTTCTCTGTCCTTTGTTCTGTGGGTTGGGGTTTCTCTTTACTTTATTTTGATGTGAGGGGTTCCCAGGCCCAAATTGTCGCATCTTTTGTTTAATCTTTTTCTTGATTTTGACGGCATATCGATAGGCCGTGCCCAAGGAAGAGATGTCCAAAAACTCCATTTCAGCCTAGATGTATCTATGCATACCACCGTGATACTTGAGCACCAGGTGTCTCTCAAAATATTTGATACCCAGCTTGGTGGACAAGGTATGGAAGATATTTGTGAACTCTGGCACTGCTTGGTCTCTTTCCTGCCGTAGTGTAGTCCATTTTGTATACACGTCGTCATAACTTTCGACAGGGTAGTATTGTTCCTTGATATCATCCTTGAAGGAATCACAGGTGACTGCCATTGTAAATAATGAGGGTGTGCTTGTTTCCTTTTGCTCACAGAAAATATCCTACCAATATTTGACATGGGGAATGACTTTGAGGAGTAAAAACGTAATTTGGTTCTCTATTCGAAAAGTTATGGACAAAAAAATACCCATCTAGCAGATTCAACCATTTGTCTACAACATTTGCATCTATTTGACCTTCAAATATGAGAATATCAAAGTTTATTTGTACCTTGAATGGGGCGGCGTCTCCACTCGAGGAAGATGTGTCGCCTGTTGGTAGTCATCGAAGGATTTGCGCAAAACTATCCATTATTTCATTCCTCTATTGCATGAGGGATTCCTCGAGCAAAATTTTGAAATGATCTCCTATCCTATCTTATTTCTTTTCTCCCTCCATGAGTGGTCACTTGGGAGTGCAAGAGCTTTTGTCCTCAAGAGAAACAAGCTTGAGACCTAATTCTTTGCACCCTGACCTCATCGGGGACATGCATTAAAAACGACAAGGAGCAGACCGCTATGATACCACTTATCCAAATTTTATGAGTAGAATGAAATGAATACATATTATTATTATTCTTAACACAGAAACACAATAATAACAAAGATATAGTAAAATTGGTTTCTATTCAATAAGAAATTGTGTTGAAACCGTAAAATGCAACGGAAAACAAGCTTGCTAGAATGGTGGCAGCTTATCTCAGAGAAGAGATGTGACCCCTGAGCTCATTCGCAAGAATATGGTTACAATGAGGCTCTCTAAGAATTTTTACAATAAATAGGAATGTCAAAACCGTATACATCCAAAAACCTAACCCTAGGAGATGAAGCACCAAAAGTCATGTGGGCCCCATTGGGGTAAGTTAGTACATCAACTTCCCAGGGTCATAACTTTTGCATACGATATCCGTTTTAGGCGCACGATAGCCCATTGGAAAGGTATATCTAAGGAATACACATCTTTCCATCAGAATCAAACTCTATCTACAATTTGATTGTAGCGAGCACTAAAAATGTTGTTTAGGGCCCCAAAACGGCCTCGGAAGTCGGGGACCCAAAAACTAGGAAAAAACTACCAAATTGGAAAACTGCCAAAATTAACCAGTTGGAATAGGTGGGAGGCCGCCGACATCCATATAGATCACCACTCCACCTCCACTTGTTAGGATATTTAGACAGTTAGGAGTTAGTTAATATCTACTTGGTCTAATGTGTCGTTAGGTAAAAGTGTGTTTCTTTAGTATGCATTAGTATGCATTTGTAGTTAGGAAATCCGACAATCACGATATGTTCCCAACATAGAGTGATCTGATGGTTCATATTCTCCTCGATCTTAATGACCATTGATCTATGGCTTAACGCTCGATTGGTCCATGATCTCTATTTAAATATCATGGAGTGTCATTTGTCTATGATCGATTGTGAGAAACTCTCTTGTAAAATCTCTATGTAATCTTTTTCTTTTGCATTAATAAATTGCTCCAAGTGGTTGCGTTGGCTAGGGCCGTGGATGTTTTTAGTGCCATTTTTTTTTAAACCACATAATTTTTCGATATATTTCCATCCAAATCATCAGTTTTATTTTTGAAATCCATATTACCTACATATTTAATATGGATCCTTCCAGTAATATTTTTCTTACGAGCACCAACTACTTCCAATGAAAATCTCATACGGAGGATTTATTAAGAAGTAAAGGCTTGTAACAGATTACCTTGGAAAAGGAAAAAGAACCCACTGATGTTGATAAGAAAGTCAAATGGGATAATAGGAATGATGAATCACGTGGACTAATGTGAATGCCCATCTCTCTTGATTTAAAGTTCCACCTTAAAGAAATTGATGACGCCGATGAAGCTTGGGAAAAGAATGAAACTCAATTTGGTAAACTCAATATTATTCGAGCAAAACAATTAGAAAATTAAGTATTGACTTTAAATCCAAGTGATTTTTCTTGCATTGGAGACTATCTATCTAAGTTTAAAACACTCATAATTTTATGTGAAGAATGTGAGATAAAGATGGAGGAAGAGCGTTGCATCTATCTTATTCTCTCTAAGCTAGGTAGTGCATATTTTGTGTTTGTATCTACCTTTTGTGCAATGAGAGAGACTCTAGGGATAACTTATAAAAAACCCACTCTTGATTCCTTTTGTGTTGCTTTGATTAGAGAGAAAGATAAGCTTGTACAACTTGGAGTGATCAACACTGTAGGTACCTCCAACAAAGCCTTAGTTTCCCAACAGAAAGATAAACCCAAGAATCCCAAGAAGCAACATCCTTTCTACAACAAGCAACATAAGGGTCCCAAACCCGTTCAAACAACTTCAGCTCGTAATGGTGATAAAGGAGAAAAATATAAAAATAAGAAGACTAATAGACATTGCAACTTTTGTGATAAATATGGTCATGATGAGTCCAAATGTTTCAAGAAGATGGATTCTTTAGAAGAAACAGTGAAGAAGCACAACATCAATATTGATTCTACTTCTTCTTCTTCTTCTTCTCATGGACATGCACTTTCTGCTTCTGATTTCTCCTTCAATACAACTTCTACTTCTTCTTCTGATGAGTGGCTTATAGATTCTGGAGCATCTTATCATATGGCTAAGGATAAAGACATATTTTCTTCTCTAAATGAATGTAACGCCAAGAAAATATTATTTGGTGATGATAGATCTCTTAGTGTTGTAGGATCTAGAACAATTCAAGTAGATAATGGTCATTTCATTGATGTATTATGTGTTCCAAGTATTTCTTGTAACCTTCTATCAGTATATCCAATCACTCATTCAGGTGAAGGTAAAACCATAGAGTTTTCACCTCACCAAGTTGTAATCAAGGATCTAAAATATCCTAAGCATGTTCTTGCAACTGGAATTGTTGATGATATTACCAGGTTGTACAAGTTTGACAACTTTGGGT